>PVJD01004336.1:89892-139496 GCA_004026545.1 Mormoops blainvillei | reverse complement strand
TATTGTGGATAATGGATGTTTTTTCCTTCCTAGAATCCACTCTCCTTTTACCTGGTAATAATACCCAGATTTTCCTTTGCAGACTAAATATCCTCCCATGGCGTGCTGGTAAATATTTAACATTCAGCTCTTCAGGAAGACAAAAATCCTGGTTTGTAGTGCTGCCAATTTCTTTGGTGTAAATATCCCCACCATGATGGATTTCAAGCTACTAGTGTCAGTGAGTACAGAATTGGAAAGAGCTAGCCATGCAGGTTCCGACAGTACTGGGTTTTCTTTCCCACCAGAGCTACACTGGGCCATATTGGGGCCCAAGGCGAAAAAAAAAATTGTAGACCTCTAAATATATACTTTAATGTATTTTTTATGGTAATATTATTTCAGAACATTAACATAATTGAAAAAAATATGAGTTTGCTTCCCTTAAAGCCAGGAAAGACAAATGATAAGAAATTTCTGTTTTGGGAATGAATAAAACACTTGAACATAAAATCACACTGTCGGTGTTAACACATTTGTTTTTTAATCATTTAAGATTTTTTTCAACTGCTTTAACAATCTGGGGGAAAATTAACCATAAAAACCCCACAGGCACATGTATGGGGGCACTCACTTTCCCTTTTACTTCGGGGTCCAATATGACTTGGCTAGACACCATCAGATTCTGCCTCTATTTAAAATTTTGCTATTTTGTTCATCACAGGTATTTTTGGCATGAATTTTGATTTGTTAAACTATTGCATTAAAATACTAGTGATCTTGTTATGATCTTGTTTTGCTTTAAAATATCAATAATAAGGTGATTAAAGGCTTTTATTGGTGATTCTATCTCTTATTATATTTGAAAGTGTTCCATACTGTGGGAAAGAGTAGAAATAGAACCGTTAATGTATATTTTAAGGCTAAAAATCACAGGCAAAAATAGAACTTTCCTATGTTCTCGCATCATATATTATTGGCTTATAAATTTTGGTCGGTGAACTATGTTTCCCCAAAATTTTAAAAGTCAAAACAAAACTCCCATATTGAAGTGTTATAAAATATCATATTTGATATTAAAATATATTTCAATGAAAAAAGGTAATATTTATCTTTACTGCTGAGGCTGTTGGCATCCCCTTAAAATTTCATGCCCAAGAAGAAAGTCTCACTTGCTTCATCCTAATTGTGGCCCTGCTTTCAAACTCCTAGGACTCCTAACTTTCCTAAGGTGGACATTGGACATTACTAGTGTCTCAGAGCCTGGAGCTTCACTCTGAGCTGACAGCATGAGTAGAGCAGGAGTCCTTCCTGAAGGACAAGGTACCCCAAGGACTCACCACGACCTTCAGGGTCTTCTTGACACCGTCGCTGATGAAGTGCTGGTAGACAGTGGCCTTGACCTCCACCTCCTGCAGGCCGATCCTCAGGGGCACAATGACATAAGGCAGAGCCAGCGAGGACTTGGGAGGGATGTGTACAATCTGCTGGTGACGCTTCTTGGCAGTGGCCATGCTGCAGAAGGCTGGATTGTAGAGCAGCTCTACTCTCACCTGCCGGGGAGACAGTATCAGGTCAAGGGCATATGCCATGGTCCCCCCGAACCGCCAAGCCTTCCTTCATGCCTCAGCTGTGCCAAGGACCCACCTTGAGGTTATCTGTCTCCCGGTAGTTGTAGAGGACGGCTCGGATCTCCACCTGCTCGTTACGCACAACAGAGTAGGGCAGCCGCAGGTCAATGAAGAAATCTTGCATCACTGTCACCTCGTAGGGGTCAGCCACACATATCCCTGCCCGGGGGAAACAGAACATGAGTGTCAGGGGTGTGGGGTGGGCCAGGTGGAGAGGGTCCAAATTCAGCTCCAAGTTCCTACCCCTCCCACGGTCTCAGGGCCTACCCCTGACCATGGGAACTGTCCCAGGCTCAGCCTGTCTTTGCAGAAACCCACAGACTAAACAATGCTAAGGGTGATGAATTACAGGGGGTGGTGGTGGCTGGGAGCTGCCATGATTTAGTGATTCCTTTGTCATCTTACTCATAGATAGATGTGGAAGATGAAAGCAAGGCAGCTTAACTGAGGGGTCCATATCTATGCTTCCCGAAATGGTCGCCCCAAGCCCCGGTGGTCACTCGGCACTTAAAATGTAGTTAGCTCACGTGGGAACTAGACTTCTACTTTTATTTCATTTTGGTTAACTCGGATTTAAACTTCAAAATCAGTGCTTATGAATATACTAAAAACCACTGAAATCATATACTTTCCAGGGGGGACTTTTATGATATGTAAATTATATCTCAAGTTAAAAAACGATGTTTGATTCAGTGATGGGAAAACTTTGTAAAGTATGTTCGGAACAACTTGGTTATGCCAAGCTGCTTTCCAACTGCAAATTTTATTAATCCTAAAATACAGATCATATTTCTAATGAAAAGCTTGCATCCTAATTGAGATACACTCTAAGTATACAATGTGTTCCAGATTTCAAAAGCTTAGTACAAATAGAAGTAAAATAAAACATTAAAAATGCTGGTATCTTAATAGGTTATTCTTAAATATTAATGGATCTATTATTGTAACATTATCATTAGTGTCATAGCGGTTTTGCAAACTTTTACAAAATGTGGAAATGATAATCCTTTGGATATATTTGGGTAAAATAACATGTTTTCCTGAAGTCTATCTCACCTACTCCTTTCTCGTGAGGGCGGCCAGAAAATGGAAAATGACAGCCCACATCATGTTGCCCGTGGGAAGCACAAACCTACCCTGAGTGAAAATAGCCCTCAACACAATGGTGACTTGTGACCAAGTCAAAGTCCAGCGAAGTGTTCATACAAACAAAATTTGCAAAAGCACTCTCACATTAAAAATAATGTTACACTAATAAATTAATTAAAATGTAATAATAATTTGTTTTGCTCATTTTTCAATCACAAAAAAAAAAAAAAATCAGGTTGAACAAAATCCTTCTTTCCCAACCTACAAGTGATTTAATCATTGCCCTCAGGGTGTCTGCTACAGTCACTGGAGCTATTGCTTACCTACTCTTTGTTCTGACATTATTAAACTCAAATTTATTTATTTTTAAAAATATTTTATTAATTTTGTTTTAGAGAAAGGGGAAGGCAGGGAGAAAGAGAAGGAGAAAAACATCAATGTGTGGTTGCCTCTCACCCCCCTACTGGGGACCTGGCCCACAACCAGGCATGTGACCTGACTGGGAATCGAACTGGGAACCCTTTGGTTTACAGGCCAGCACTCGATCCACTGAGCTACACCAGCCGGGGCTCAGGTTTATTTTGGTGTCACTATGGTATTTGAGAAAGCAGCTTCTTGTGCCACAAATAGGAGGTTATCTCCAGGAAAACAAAACGTTTTGTTAAATGCTGGCTAGTCCGCATTGCCTGTAGAATGCTAGACCACTTACTTTCTCTTTGTTAAAAAAAAAAAAAAAAGGAGTAAAACAAGAACTGGAGAGGAGGTAAAGCCACCCTTGCACTGGACTTAGCTTTTCTCCTTGCATGAGATGAAAGGATGAAAAGAAAACTGAAAAAAGAATGATTTCTGACACACAATTCAAGTCATTTTTAAGGCAGTGAAACAATTATTGTGTGACATTGTAATGGTGAATACATGTTATTATACATTTGTCCAAAGTCATAGAATGTACAGTTCCAAGCATTAATCTAATTTCGGTATGGACTTCAGTTAATAAGACTGTATCAACACTGGCCCATGATTGTAGCAAATGTACCACTTAAAATGCAAGACATTAAAAAAGAGGAACCAAGGAAATGAGGCAACTCTCTATACTTATTGCTCAATTGTTTCTGTAAACCCAAAGCTATTTTAAAAATCTGTCAAGGCCCTGGTCAATGTGGCTCAGTTGGTTGGGCATCCTGCTGACCAAAATGTCACGGGTTCGATTCCCCACCAGGGCACATGCCTGCCTGGGTTTTGGGTTTGGTCCCCAGACGAGGCACGTGCAGGAGGCAACCAGTTGATGTTTCTCTCTCGCATTGATAGTTCTTTTCCTTTCTTTCTCCCTCCCTTCCCCTCTCTCTAAAGTCACTAAAAGAAAAATAAATTTTAAAAAATCTGTTAAGGCCCTGGCCAGGTAGCTCAGTTGGTTAGAGCATTGTCCTAAAGTGCCAAGGTTGCAGGTTCAATCCCCTGTCAGGGCACCTACAAGAATCAACCAATGATACATAAAGAAGTGGAACAACAAATCTGTTTCTCTCTCTCTCTCTTTCCCCCTTCCTCTCTCTCTCTCTCTCAAAAAAAAAAAAAAACCCAATAAAAATAAAATAAAAATAAAAATTTGTTAATAAAAAAGGAATAACTTCTGATGTGTGATTTGTGTTCTTTGAGGAAGTATCTATGTATTATGGAAAGGCATTTGCCATTTCATAGCTAAAAATAAGTCCAACTCCAATAATAATAATAATAGCTCAGGCTCATTGAACACTTATAACATGCCAGGTGCTCATATAAGGGCTTTACAGGAATTAGCTCATAACGGTCCTCCTGACAGTGCTTTGAGCAGCTACTGTTTCTATCATGCCCATTTTATGGAGGAGCACAGAGTGGTTGAGGAGCTTGACTAAGGCCACACAGTGGCCCATGCTGAGTTGTCCTGGAGTCTCAGGCAAAAGAAAAACTATGTACCCGTGCGTCGGTGGTTTCATTTGAGATCGTCCCTTGTTCAAGAGAAATTGCCAGAAAATTTCAGTTCCTTCCAATTAAGAACAAAGAAGCAGATTTTGAAACTCTTGAAGTCAGGAAAGTAAAATGATAGTAAAGTATAATTTCTTGTATATTATAACTAAAGAAAATGAGGACACAGTATAGCAAATTCTGGCTCTGGTATAAATAAAATTTTTACACTTAATATTGTGAGTTTTAATATACCTGCTTTTTAACGTTTCAATATTTTTTGACAAAATTTAGTAAGCTGGGGAAAAATTAGCCTTTAAAACGCACACAGAACATGTATACGGGTCACACGTTTTCCTCCTGCCTCAGACTCCAGCGCGGCTTGGCATGTCCTGGCTGCCATTTAAAGTTTGGATATTTTGTTCATCATGGATTTATTATTTTTTTTGCCTTCACTTTTATTTTTAAAACACTGTTGAAGTGAAATATTATTTATCTTGATGACTAAGTTTTTTGGCACCCGCCTATGTGTTGCACTAAAAGTTTGTGCCTTATGTTCCTCACCCAACTTCTGGCCCTGCTATAAACTGTCCGTATTTAGCTGGAGCATCTCAGGGTCTCGGTCCAGCCGGGGGTGGCCAGGGACAGGTACACCTGTTTGTCATGTTTCACAATCTGGCCACCAATGTTTCAATCCCCCTTTTCACCCTGCTTCCTCTTTTTTCTTAATCACTTTACTCACTGTCATGTCGACATCACCTTCTTAAAAGTTGTCGTGGTTGCGAATTGTTACGTACGATACTGCAGTGGTGGGCTCACGCCATGGTGCATTTAACCAACCCCACAGAATGTACAACACCAAGAGTGAACCCCGATGTCAACAATGAACCTGGGGTGACCATGACCAATTGTAACACATGCAGTATTCTGGTGGGGGATGTTGACAGGGGGTGGGTGGGGGGAGACTGTGCGTGGGGTAGGGAGTATGTAGGAAATCTCTACTTTCTGCTCAATTTTGCTGTGAAACTAAAACTGCTCTAAAAACAAAATCAACTTAAAAAATAAAAAGCACTGACCACCAGTCTAGGCTCTGAGGCACCCCACCCCCCACCCCACCGTAACCAGGAGGACAGAGTATCAGCCACCAAGAAGCAGAGAATCCTTGGGATCGATGAGAAAAAGAAGATGCCTAGGGGCCCCAGGGGCCTGCCTTCTGAGAAGCCACCATCTCTCACCTTTCTTGTCAGACAAGCTCACAGCCTGGATCTCCCAGGTGGTGATGGAGTCTTTCAAAAACACCTTCACGGTCTTCGTGGAGACTCTGAATGGAGCAGAAATAGGCGCATTAGGAGAACATGTGGTGGAGGGGGACAGCGGGCATGGAGGGGCCCCAAGGGACAGGCTGGAGGGGAGCTGAGGTGGGCACATGGAGGTAGCCCAACACCTGGTTTTTCTAGGTTTGGTTATGGGGCTCCACTGTGAGTCCAGAAAAGAGAGGGAGTTGGGATGCATGCAAATTAAAAGGCCTGGTCTACGGCACGGGTAGAAACTGGCCGGGGGTTGGTTGAAATGGAGGGTTTCCCAGCCTTACCCATTTTTCTCCGGCTCCTTTAACTCCTCGATGGTCCACAGCCAGCTCTCAGGGAACTGGCTTCGGGAGATGATGTCTTCTTCTGGAATGATATTCTCTTCCAGCTCACCTGGGAAGGTGGGGGGCAATCTGGATTTAGAACGGACTCATGTCCTCCCCTTCCCCCTTAGATACTCATCTCTACAGCCCTGGCGGGGTTCCCAGCAGCAAAACACACCCATGGCTACGTGACGACTTTGACAGGGGCGGCCAGGCACATTTGCCTTTGAGGGCACCTGCCTCCATAAAAATATTGAAAGTCATATCTTACAACTGTGTTGGTATAAAGGCAAAAATAATCCAGGCTGGTTATATTCATCTTCCCCTGATTTCCAAAGAAATGAAAGCATCCGTGTACGCTGTGAAAGGCATCATGACCACAGGCACTGTGCCTGCTGCATCTGAAGTTACATTGGTCCTGAGAGCAACCGGGTGAGCGGGGAGGTTCCTGATTTGATGGACACCCTGAAGAGGGAGTGGCCTCTCTAGCCAGCTGGGTACCAGCAGCAAGTAAACGAAGCCGGGCTGCAGCAGGCTTCACGCCTGGCTGGGCTCTCCTCAGAGACGACGGACAGATTTTGATTTGGCTCCGGGTCCGTCTAACAACAGAGTAGGTGGAATTCCGTGGATGCCTAAATTCGCTCATGCTCCGGAATAATCCATCCAAATGCCTTCGGGGGTACTAACATTTAAGCAATCCTCTGTTTTACCTCCACTTGACTAAATATAAACTTCCATGTCCACGTAAATCATCTCTCAGCAGGTCAGAGTTTTGTCTAATTCCCCAGTAGCCTTATCTCCTCTTTGTAAAGGAAAGTCTCTAGGTCATGGGTGTAAAAAGCAGCGTGCCTCGTTCTGTTAATTTGCGAAGAGGTTGAAGGCAGAGTCCTTCCCTTGTGTGTGTGTGTGTGTGTGTGTGTGTGTGTGTGTGTGTGTGTGTTTGGGAATCTTTGTGTCTTTGGGGGGTGGAGGAATGAAGGAGGTGCTCGCTTTCCAATTAAAAGAATTTAGAAATATTTGTTTACTTTGGCGACAGCTGCTTTTGAGAGGTGGCTGTTAATTTCTAAGCCCCAGCCCCCCGGAAGTACACAAAAATCACGCTCCCATATAAGATGTCCATCCACATCTGTTATCTTAAAGGCTAAGTGAAAATTGATCTTTGGGAAAACCTCTTTTAACTTAAATTTCAGAAGTTAAAAAAATATAGCTAAAAAGGGATAAAGAGGTGCTTTACGATGGAGACGCATGGCAGATACCACCTTAATCGAGTACTCAAAGTTCATATCGCCTGTCATGGAACTAATCAATGTCACGTACCTCCTGACAGAAGGTTCCAAGGACAACTCAATATCTCTTCTATGACAGTTCTGCCCAAAATGTAAAT
The DNA here is from genome assembly GCA_004026545.1 of Mormoops blainvillei. Taxonomy (NCBI): domain Eukaryota; kingdom Metazoa; phylum Chordata; class Mammalia; order Chiroptera; family Mormoopidae; genus Mormoops; species Mormoops blainvillei. The sequence continues at coordinate 131,845 of PVJD01004336.1, read as the reverse complement.
CTGACTGTGATCACGAAGAAAGATCAGACAGACCCAAACTGCTGGACAATCTTCAAACTATCTGGCCTGTATGTGTCATAGATGTCAAGGACGTGAAAGTCACGGAAAGACTGAAGAGCGGCCGGGGGTTGGACAGATACGAGGAGGTTAAAGGGGCACACACAGATGCACAGCTGTGCAGGCTGTGATTCTGAACTGCATTCTTTTCCTACAGAGGGCTGAAAACAGGTGGCCAAATTTGAGTGGGCTCTGTGAATTAATGTTAGAAACAAATCAACATTAATGTCCTCATTCTGATCATTGTGCTGTGGTTTTTAGGAGAATACCTTTGCTTCCAGAAAGCCCACATTAAACTATTCTGAACTGTGGGGGCATCAAACAGTTCAAGGAGGGAAACGGTTTTAAATCCGCCCAACAGTTTGTCTGTAAAGGAAAGGCTGTTTAAAGAAAAAAGAGTAATTATTTTTGCATCAGTCTGCCAGCCTGCCACTGTAAAAGTTTCCCAATCTTCCTTAGGTTTTAAGCAAAGGCATTCTTTTTTGTTCCTTCTCATCCTGTAACTGATAACATAATTTCCCTCAATTTCCCAAGCCACTCACACTTGCTCTTGTTCTTGGAACCCTGTTGGACGGACACAATTTCCAGTCCCCAGGGACAGGCACTGCCGCCCCTCCTCAGACGGGGCCCCCCGCTCCCCTGCAGGACTCACTCCTGGCCAGCCCCAGGATGCCGCCCCGGTTGTACTGGAGCCGCAGCTTCGTGATGTAGTTGCAGCAGTCCAGGAAGGCGTCCACGCAGGCCTTGTTCTGGAGGATGAACCGCGCCCTGCGCTGGCACGAGTACTTCATGAGGTTCTCCCGCATGCCGTCCTCACAGCATTTGCGCAGCTCCTTGCTCTGGTACGTGCCAGCTGTGAGGGCGCACACACCCCAGTCACCCCCTCCTCCAGCCACTGCAGGGAGACCTTCCCCACATCCAGGCCCTCCCCTCCTCCCGCTTTGCTGGGGTCTCAATGGACAAGGCGTGAGGGCAAGGGAGGTGGACAAGGGCTCCCACCTTTCCCCATCTTCTTCTCCACGAGCTGCACGGAGCGGCGGCGCCGGGCGGCTGGTTTTGGACACTCTATATCTGAGGGGCAGAGGGATGGAACAAGATGGATTAAGCACTGACTGCCTGTCCTCGGTTTGCTCCTCACAGCAGCCAAGAGGCAGGAGTGTTATTGCTCTCATTTCACAGATGAAGAAACTGAGGCTTGGAGAGGAAAGGCGATTTGCTAGTTGGTGGTGGAGGCAGCACTTGCACCCAGATGGGGTCCCCCCATCTGGGAGGTAGAGGCGTTGCCCCTCTCCGGGTGCCCACCGGCCGACTACTCACCTGACCTCTGCTCTGTCTCCAGGGTTTTGCTGGTCTTGAAGGCCAGCCCTGCATCCGTAAAGACGCCCGCATAGTTCTTTCCACTGCCTGGTGTGCAGCCAATGTCTGCTTTCTCCACTGTGTCCCAGATCTGTGGGGTGGGGAGGGGGGGGTCACGGGCAGGCTGAGGGCAGGCAAGCAGTGCCTGCATCAACTCACCAACACGTCCACCCAGCCTCACCTCCGCCCTCATCCCAGTCCCTGCGCACAGTGGACGATCCAGGGTGCGCTGCTGTCGGACTCAGAGCTGGGCCCATGGCCGCGACCGCCCCCAGTTTAGACCCATGTCTGCCCACATTTCTATCTGCAACTTCAACTTCAACTTCAACCCATTCCCTCATCTGTGTCCATTTTGACCTCTACACTCACTCCACACCTAACTCCACGTCATTGGCTCTCCCCGGCGCCATTCCCACCTCCACCCAAAGCCATCTCTTTGCCTCTGCCGTCTTTAACCCAACCTCAGCGATGTGGGGACGAACCTTATTCTGAGTCAACCTGTTCTTCTTATTCAGCACAAACACGCCCTTGTCCACTGCCACCAGCCCCACTCGAGCCCCCTGGTTGCCCTCGATCTTGAGCAGGATCTGCTGGCCAGGTAGATGCTGGTGCTTTTCCTCCTTCTGGGCACTTTTCACTACCAGCTGTGAGGGGGTTGGAGAGGCAGGAGGGAGAAGTCAGCCCAGCAAGGCCCCGGCCCTGGCTGGTCAAGGACAGAGGGGGTCCTGTTCCGGTCTGGAAGGAGAGAAAAGTGGAGACGGAGAGAGAAGAAGGTGGACGCTCAGAACCAGCGTCAGGTAGAAAGTCAAGAAAAGAGAAAACTGGAAGAAAGGGAGCTCCGGAGAGTAAAACAGGGAAGCAAACCAGGTGGAAAACAGAAGAGCGAGGCAGGAACTCCACAAACAGGGAAGAGAAATGGGTTCAGGAGGGTGGAGAGAGGCGGAGGCAGAGAAAGCCTTGGCCAGGCAGAGGGTCCTGAGATGGGCACAGAGAGGCTCGGGGACGCTTACCTGGCCCACACACGAGTCCTTGACATCCACCCACACGGAATCGGCTACCACCTCCCTCTGGCCATTGTTGCCAATCAGCGTGTAATAGGCCACCAGGCGGAAGGAAGGAATAAAATCCGTTGTGATGGTCAGAGGCAGCACCACCAGGTCCTGGCCGGACTCTCGCTCCTGGCGCCCCACCTTCAACAGCTTCCCCTTGTTCATGATCTGGGGGGGGAGGGGATATATTGGCATGAGGAGTGAGAAGGTGGGAGGGAGGACGGGGGGAATCTGGAATGCAGGGAGGATCTGGAGAAGGGAGGAGGAGGGGGACCTGGGGGTTCTAGGAAGTCACGGACCAGGTAGGTGTAGTATCGGATCTTGGCATCCTGGCCAGGGTCCGTTCGCAGGTGAAAGTTGACATTGAGAGTGTCCCCTGGCTTGAGCTCCACACGGGGCACGGAGAGATGCAGGTAGTTGTTGGAGTTGCCCATGGTACTGTAGGGTAGGGCCTGCATTTTGTTGGTGGCTTGTCGTTCCCTTGGGAGGCCCTCCTTCACTGTGCGCACCTGAGCAGGGACAGAGGGGTGCATGTTGGCCTGCTGGAGGTGCCCATGTCCTAATGTCCAGGGCCTGGGAATAGGGTACCTTACATGACAGGAGGACTTTGCAGATGGGATTGAGTTATGGATCCGCACATGAGGAGACTATTTGAGGTTATCCAGGTGGGTCCAATGTCATCACAAGGGTCTTTATAAGACATCTATGCAGATGGCAGGACCCCACTGTGCATACAAGAACCCCTCTATGCAAGTGAAACATCTCTATGTGAACGGCAAGACCCATTTATGCAAATGAAAGGACCCTGCTGTGAACATGACAAGATCCCTTTGTACAAACATTAGGACTCAGCTATACAATTAAGTCCTCTGTTTCCCTGGCATGGGGTCCTGAGGTTGGCGCAGACTCACAGTGATAGACAGGGGTTGTGCGTTCTTTTGCGTGTTGATGGTTAGCTTGGCCATGCCATCGTCCTTGGTTAGAGACTGCACCTGGGCGGAGTCCTGAATTGCCACAGGGATGCGGGGGGCAGGGGAGCCATCGGGGTTTGTCACAAACACCTGTGGGTGCAGGAGTAGGTAGAGGGGGTTCAGCAAAGCCAGCAGTGTGGCTAGTGCTCAGGAGCGGAGCAGGGGGTTGTAACCCTCCCCTGGGTCTCACCGTGAGGTCGAAGGGCATGGCAGGTTTGAAGAACCTGGGTGTCTTGGTGAAGTGGATCTGGTAGGGGGAGGTCACGATGGGGATCCCACTACGCTCTGCCTCCACCATGTCGCTGCCTGAGGAAGCCAGCCGTGAGGGGAGGCTCCTGGGCTATCCCTCAGGACCAGGCCTCCCCCTCAGATTGAACCCTGCCTACGTGCTGGACCTCCCTCCTCAGACTGAGCCTCCCCATCAGACTGATCCCACCTTCATTCTGGGCCGCCTCCCTCAGACAGGGTCTTACACCTTTGTTGAGGGCCTCTTCCCTCTCACTGGGCCTCCCCCATCAGACTGACTTTTGCCCCTCAGGCTGGACCCCACCTTCATTCTGTGCCTCCTCCCTCAGCTGTGCCTCCCCCCTCAGACTGGACTGTGTGGTGGTGCTAAGTCTCCACCCTCACCCTGGCCTCACCTGAGTGCAGGATGACAGTGACGGACACGTACAATGACTTTCCCACTAGGGCGTCCTCTCCGGAGGGCTGCACCCCACCCAGCAGGACCTCTCGCTTCAGCACAGCCTCCCCAGTGCCGTCTTCGATCTGGGGTAGCAAAGGAAGGCTCAGAGATGGGGAGGGGCTCAGGTGGGAAGGGCATTCCGAGAGGGAGAGGGAGGGGAGCAGAGTGGAGGAAGTTCAGGGGGGCCTCTAGCAGGTACCACAACACGGGTGAGTGACTGGGACAGCGAAATCTTCTGGTCACCATCCTGGACCCCAAAGATGACAAAGGCTGTTCCATCTACATTCTTCCCATACAAGAACCTGTGCAGTGAGGAGAGTGTCAGATTCTCCCCCTCCTGAAAAGCTGAGTCTCCCTCTAAAATCCCACTGGCCATGGGGAGGGCTCAGAGTCTCCAGTCCCTCACCTAGTCCTTCACCTGGCCCTCACCTGGTCTTTCACCTAGCCCCTAGCCTGGTCCCCATCTGACCCCTCACCTGGCCATAATGGTGACTTCCAGGCCCTTTGGGTCATCGATGTAGTAGAATTTCTCCGTAGGCTCCACTTGGACCTCAAAACTGGGCAGCACTGTGGGAAGAGGGGGCACTGGTTGGGGGCCCGGGGCTGGGTCCCGCGGTACGGGGCCCCACACCCTGGCTTCTTTCCCCTCTTACCGTATTCCTTCACTTCGAACTCTGCAGAAAAGACCTGTTCTGGTGAATCTTCATAGTGAGCTCGTATCTTCCACTGCCCCATGCTGTGGGGAAGGCAAGTGAGTGATCTGGCCACACCTGGCAGCCCCCCACTTCTTCTGGGGCAGGGGAGTTCCAACCCCATTCTGGGACGGTCTGACATACTTAACCAACTCGGGGATATTCCAAGACAAGGGCAAGATGCCAATCTGATTCTGAGAGGAGAGGGAGTCCTGCTTGACAAGAATGCCATCGGGTGTCTGTAGATAGAAGGGGGGTGGTATGGCTTTTCAGAGACCAGGCTTAGCTCTTCGGCTCTTCTCTCCCTTTCTGTCTGACACGCCCTGTGTCAGGTCTGCAGAAGCAGTGGTTAAGAACATGGACTTGAGTTCGCCGGCCTGGGCTCAAATCCCACTGTGTCACTGATACGCTGTGTGACCTTGGGCAGGTTACTTAACCTCTCCGAGATAAATATAGCCAGTACATCCCTGGCTTGCAACACAGTTCATGTAATCGGGAGCCCATTATTATGAGTGTCCATCCCCCTGGTTATTAAGAGTCACTAGAATTTATTGCCTACTTTTGTGCGGGACGCTGGGCTAAGCATTTGATTGGTGCTGAGCCATACGTCATTGCCTACTTTCAACTTTTTGATCTACAAAAATAGCAATTTCATGTACGCACATAATTTCTTTTCCTTCTTCTTTTTTTTTTTTTTTTTGCCAACAGCTAAACATCAGGAGACATCCCATAAAAATCTGGTTTTCTGGCTTCTCTTGGAAGTTGGGGAAACTGGCTAATGCACCCCCGCTGGTGCAGGCAGCATCTCACTTCTGTCCTTTCTCCCTCCCTGCTTCCTTCCTTCCAGTCCGTTTTTATTAAGCTCCATGACATGCCAAGCACTTTGTTGACCTCAGGAAAGAAGGCCCTGAACAAACACATTAAAAACTCCTTCCCGTAGGGCATTTAGGTTCCACAGAGGTTGGTGGAGGGGGCAATGAATAAGTGAATAAATCCAATTTATCCGATGCCAAAAGGATGGCAGGAAGAGAGGCGAGTGGAGTGCCTATGTGAGTGGGGGGGCAGGTTGAAATTTTATAGGGTGCTCAGAGAGAACTCACTGTAAAACTGGGACACTGGTGACATTTAAGCAAAATGTCGAAGGAGATGAGGAGCAAGTAGTGTGGCTGTTTGGAGGAAGAGAGTTTCCTGAGCAGAAGGAACAACCGGCACAAAGGCCCTGGGGCAGGACCCTGCCTCTGTGTCAGAGGCACAGCCAGGAGGACCCTGTGGTTGGAGGAGCTGAGTGAGCGAGGGGGAGAGAGGGAGAAAGTGAGGGCAGCAAGGGGACAGGGACAGGTCCTTCAGGGCCTTGAAGGCCACAGGAAGACTTGCGCTTTTATCGGGAGGGGAGAGGGCGCCCTGGAAGGCTGTCGGCCCGGGAGTCGGATGGACCTGATTCAGGTGCTCACAGGCGCCTCCTGGCTGCCGTAGGCAGAACAGACTCCTGCATAGAATTACGTCATTATCCCCCTCCTCCCATGAGAAAACCGAGGCTCAGGAAGGTGAGTGACCTGGCCAGAGTCACAGGGACCGGGGGGGGGGGTTTATCTGGAGCCAGAATCCAGGGTACAAGCATTGTTGTGCGCCATCTCCCTGGGTACCTGCCCATCGCTGGACCTCTATGTTTGTGCCTCTCTCTATTTCTTTGCTTTTGGGTTTCTGCTGCTGTGACTTTTCCAGTGTCTCTTTCTCTGTCTCAAATTCTCTTTTTGTCTCTCCCTGAGTCTCTGCCCCAAGTGTGTCTGGGGCCCGGGCTGGCTCGTACCTCAATGCGGACGATAACCGTCCGGCCCACCGGCAGCAGATTGTGGTCAACGCTGAAGATTCGATAGAGGACTGGGAGGTGGTGGGAGAGAAAGGGACAGCTTAGTGAGGCTCTTTCCCTCCCAGGGACCCAGGCCCGGCCACTGAGCCACCCACCAGCCCCTTACCTGTGGAGCCTGGGGTGTAGATGGTCTTGTCTGTCTGGATGAAAAGGTACCCGCTCTGAAGGCTGACTAGCACCTCCTTCTCCACTGGAACGTTCCCAAAGAGGGCCTGGACAGTCACAAAATTCTTCCCCTTCTTTGATTTTAACTCCCTGTTGGCTGGGATCTAGGCACGGACCAGGGCATCATCAGGGGTTTGCTCCGGGACCCCCTGCCCACGGGCCAGCCTCTAGGCCTTTGGCAGGGTCCACATCTGCCGCTCCTCACAACAGAACCTGCCTATCACGCCTGGCCTCTCCGGTTTGCCCAGGTTTGGGGGTGGGGGCGGTACTCGGAGATGGGGCAAGGGCAAGAGGGAAGCTAGGGGTCAGAGAGAAGAGGAGGCTCAGAGAGGAGAGGGGCTCTGAAGGAGGAGAGGGCTAAGAGGGGAAAGAAAGGGCTGAGGAAGGAGTGGGTGCAGAGATAGTCAGACTTGGACGGGAAAAGGTCGAATGGGGGGAGGGCTCGGAAGGGAGGGGGCAATAAAAGGAGGGGCCCAAATGGGGAGGATGCCCAAAGAAGGGAAGGGGCTCATAAGGGGAGGGGCTCCAATGGGGAGGAGATCCAGAGAGGGGCGGGGCATCAGCAGGGTCGGGCTCCAGTGTGCACCCACCTTGATGGTGACGGTGCCCAGGTAGCCACTGGCACCCGTCAGCAAGGTTTTCTCGCTGAACAGAACTTGCTTCTTGGCTGGGAAATCCTGTACGGTGACTGTTACAGGTATGTCGTTTTGTGCGTCATGGGCCTCCAGCACCACTGTCTCCTCGTTCTCCAGCCGCAGGATGTTGGGGGTAATTAAGGAGTACCTGCCCGAGATGTGCACGGGGTCATCCCAGGGACCTCACTGGGGTCAGTGTTCTGCTCCTGTCCCTGATTCTGGAGGGGTCCCAGTGACTGAGAGTGGCTCTGGGGCTGCAGGTCCCATCAACCCCTGAACCTCAAAACCAGAACCAGCAAGTTCCCCAATTCTCCAGACTTCCAAACCTATAATTGGGAACCCACAAACATACTCCCCGAAGCCCTTGTCTCTCAATCTTTAAATCCCAAATCTCTAAACACCCAGAACCTCAGGCACTGCGAAGGATACATACCCAAATTCACATATTCCAAAACTTTAAACCTCAAATCCTTGAACACCCAAGCCTCTACTTAAACCTCTAGCACCTCGGGCCTATAAATACAACCAATCCACCCCTCACCGCCCCTGCAGCCGGCAGAAACCTACGCCACATCTCTACAAAGGCCGAAACCTGTAAATCCTAAAACTGCAAACTCCCAAATCCTGTAAAGCCCAAATCACCCCATCCACAGGATCACTGAACAGCACGTGTGCCATAAACGTACAGACCCCCGGCATTACTAACATTCGCCCCCACTTCACAATGTCTGAATTCCACAAATACCCGACCCTTAAACTCTCAAAAGTCACAGGCAGCCCCCCATCGATTAACATTCTAACCACTAGCACTGCCTCCACGGACATGCAGGTGCATTTGGATTCTACAAGGACCTGAGCCCACGAATGCCCCCCTCAGAAGTCCCTTTGTTCGGGAGTGAGGTCATGGCTACTCACATGGGGTCCCCCAGGGCCACGGGGAGACTGGTCAGCAGCAGGAGCAGCAGGCTGGGACCCGAGGCAGGCCCCATGGTACAGGGGTAGTGGAAGGACGGAGGGGCTGAGGGACAAAAGGAGAGCGTGGGGAGGAGTGAGCAGAGGCTGCTGGAGGCCTCCTTTTATCTGGCTCCCGCCTTTCCTACCTTCAGCCCAGCCCTCCGCTTGCTTCCTGTGGCCTCCCCCTCCCCGGGGCTGCCCCTGATTTCCCAATACCGTTTCCTAAGTTTTTCAGCTCCCCGGGCCAGTGTCTCCTGGGGACAAGTTCTCCTTCAAAGTGAACACAACTGCCTCAGGGGCAAGGCCAGCCAGTAAACGGGGCCTTTCCCTGCTGTTACGCCCTCTGTGGAGCCAAGGGACACTGAGGGCCAGAGACCCACTCCTGCCCACCACCCACCGACCTCAGATATCTGGGCCTGGCCCCCAGTCCAGTTTTGTCCATGCCCTTCTATGAATCCGTCTCTATGCTGGCGGTTAGAGCCCCACTTCCAGAGTCTTCCACGCTGGGGTAGGGGTGGGGGACAGGGTTCCGCACCGACGCTCTTAGCTCCGTGGAGTGTTATCTATCTCAAGTGGAGAAGAACTCTGCGGCTTGGAGGATCAGAGGCGGTTTCTTGGAGGAGGGGACATTTCACCTGGGCTTTGAAGTATGCATAGGGGTTCACTGTCCAGGTGAGTGTGTTTTCTAGGGCAGCAGGAGCCCGGAGCTCCCTTCGCCTACTCTTGTCGGAATGCCTGAATGGCTATGACGGTTTAAAAAGTCATCTTTGAGCAAAGTCCCCATTGTTGGTTTTTGTATCTGTCTTACATCAACATCTTTTGGGATATTATGATTAAAAATCGTATTTAATTTTTTATGTAAATAGGTAATATATTCATATGATTTACCATCTAAAAGGTACAAGTGGACAAAGGGAAAAGTTAATCTTCCTCCTGCCTGTTACCAGCCATCCAGGTCCCAGACATGGCCACGTAATAAAGTATCATGTTTTTATTTCTAGAGATACTGTTTGTGTTTATAAACATTCTCATGTTATAGAAACAAATATTAGCACGCTCTACCTACTATTCTTCTTGGGCTCCCTGAGTCACACCCTGCTCCTTCAGAGAACTTCCTTGTAAGCCGAAAGGACTTTCTCCTATTACACTGCGTGAATGTCACAGGCCTCCAACAGATGGACGGACTTCTGTGCTTACACACCGGGCTCTTGCCAGCGAGTTGCGAGCCTTGCCTCACTTTCCAGCTCTGACACTTTATTAGTGGTGTCAAGCTCCAGTTTCCCCATGCAAAATGAGGTTATCACCCTGCCCGTCTCACAGGGTTGCTATTGTAAGGGAAGGAGATTATCCAAAGCCTGTACACATTGGTAATCTTACCAGATAGCGCTGAATTCCCCTCCATAGCTGTGTTGATTTACATAATTGCCAGCCTTGCAGGAAACTGTCAATTTTCCCACTGCATTCCCCACCTCCCCAGGAGAGCAACCTGTAAAGTTTTGCCGCTGTCGTGTTAAGGGGCCTCTTTCTGATGCCCAGCAAGGCTGGGCATCGGGGGTGGCAGACAGTGAAGCTGGGCATAGCGGGCAGGGGATCCTGATTCCTGGAAGGCTGGTTTCCAAAGCCCCATTGAAGGGGTTAAAGGGCAACTGGCTCTGAGTTCCTGTAAACCACGCTCTAGCTCTCCCCGCCGCCCCACCCCCGGCCTTGCCCCAATGCCCAGAGTTGGGGGAGACAAAGAAACAAAACAAATCTTGCCTCTGTGTGCAGTGATTGCAACACCTTTTCTTTAGAAACGGAGTCAGAGTGCAAACACCTGCTTATTCTCCAGAATACGGATCAAACTTCTGAACCCGGTGTGGGGGTGCCTGTCAGGAGTCCCCGGCCCCTGTTCGTAGTGCCCTTATTTGCCTTCCCTGACCCACCCCCCACCAAACTCCCACCGCATTCCCAGGTTTTCTTCCAGCCGGAAGTGGTCAGGCTCTGTGGTTTGACAACCTTGAGCCCTGCCTCTGTCACCCTGGGGGCTTGGCTCCGCCTTTCTGAGAGCCCATCCGATTTATCTGAACAATGAACCTGGTAATAGTTCCTGCTGTTTGGACAATTAAAGGAGCCCGGGTGCCTCAAAGCCCCAAAACCCCTAGACCGGAGGGCTGGAGGCGACGGGACAGCTAGGCTCCCCTGGGAGGGACAGAGGTGAGAGCAGGGGTGCTTCTTGACTTTTGTGTGTGACGTTTGGGACGGGGATTGTGGGCAAGATAAAGCAGAAGGGAAGGGTAGCGGAAGGTGCCTCGTAGCGGGGCTTCCAGGTAGCAGGCTGCCTGGGCAGGCGGTAAGTGGGCCACCTGAGACATGCCTGCACTAACAAAGTACCTGTGATTGACCTGAAATTCAAATTTAACTGCGCGACCTGCGCTTTGCCTGACATTAGCTGGGGGGCTAGGAGAGAAGAGGAAGAAAGTGGGGATGACTTCTGGGTGGGGAGCCTGGGCACCCCTCTCCCATCCAACACCTGCCTGCCTGGGTGCAGCGATCTCCCTGATGTGGCCCCAGACTTTCCCCACAGAGACACAGCCAGGCCTGGAAACAGTGAGAAGCACCCCTTGCCCCTGGCCCCCCACTTCCAAGACAGGATCCTTGCTTCACCCTCCACGACTCACAGCCAGGTCTCCCTCTGCCTGCCCTGGTCCCGCTCATTACTCATTAACTCAGAGGTAACCTTGACCTGGTCGAATCAATCCATCTGCCCTATGGCTTCTTCCCCCGATGACCTCATGCACACTCAGCAGAGGCCCGGGCAGCAGGGACCACTATCCTGGGAGGACACAGCAGGCCGGTTTTGTTTCTAGTTTTGACTTCTCCCAGACCGTTCCCAATCTGTAACTCTGGACATTCAGTCATGGTGCCTCCCTCCAAGACTTGGGGTGACAAGCCGGTGGCATCAGGCAAGCAGAATGCTCAGTGTGGCACCCCACGTGTAGCCAGCGCTGGATGTGCTTACACCATAAATTTTGGCTAACACCTGCTCCTGTCCCCTCTTCCCTGAGTTCACTGACAGCCCTAACAATTCCTCCTTTCCTCCCTCTCTCTCATCCTCTGTGTCCAGCCCTCACCAACCCTTGGACTGTATGCCTGAGCCCATCCCGTCTCTCCACCCCTGTGCTCCCAGGCTTCCCTGCTATAGACTCGCCTCTTCCAGTTCATCTCTGCCACATTAACTAAGGACTCTTTCCTAAAACAAACCTTTGTATTCCTTTACAAAGTTACAGTGTATAGTACATGAGTATATGCTACCCACAGCAAATGTCTCCATAAGGTTCAGCTGGCAGCAGCTTGTCTATTTCATGTGGTTTATTTCACATGCCATAGGTGCTACTTCTATCCCAGCTTTACCAATGAAGAAGCCGAGGGCTTTGGTCATGTGCCCAAGATCCTCTAGTTGGTAAGACCTGGGATTTGAGCCCTGACAGCTGGACTCCGGAGTTCATGCTACTAAACTGTGTGAGTTTTAAGCTGCTGCTATAACAAATGACTCTAAGCGTGGTGGCTTAAAACAACATCTACTCATTATCTTATAGTTCTGGAGGGCGGAAGTCTGAAATCAAGGCATTGGCAGGGCTGGTTCCATCAGGAGGCTCCAGGGGGAGAATCTGTTCCCTGCCTTTTCTAGCTCCTAGAAGCTGCCTGCATTCCTTGGCTCATGGCTCCTCCCCTCGTCTTCAAAGCACATCACTCCCGCCTGTTTCCGTCATCACATTCCCTTCCCTGACTCTGATCCTTCTGCCTCCCTCTTATAAGGACCCATGATCACATTGGGCCCACCTGAATAATCCAGAATGAGCCTCCATTCGAAGATCCTTTACTATTGTATCTGCAAAGTGTCTTTTGTCACGTCATGTAACCTATTCACAGATTCTGGGGATGAGGATGTGGACGTCTTTGGGGAGCCATGACTCTGCCTATCCCAGCATGCATGTGGATGAAACATCGACCCTGTATGGCCAAGTCTCTCCTTGCTTTAAACTCCTCCTTGGTGCCAACGGTCCCCGGCACAAAGTCCAAATGTGTCTGCCAGCAGCTCTTGCCCTCTCAGTGTTCCCAGCCAACCCTAAAGAGGGACTTGAAAGCTATTTGGGCCTCTTTACTTTGCTCAGATAACTTTCTGACTCTGCAACGCCTTCCCACTTCCTTGTCTGGCTGGGCTATTTATTCATCTGAGCCCCAGTTAAACTTGTTTCCGCCTGCAGGAAGCCTTGACCCCAGACTGGTTCCTTGACCCATGTCCTATGCCAGTGGCTCCCACTGAGGAATGTTTCTCAAAGCTTCAAAAGGGACCCTGGGTGCTCTAATTAAGGGGAGAGATTGGATCTCGACTGGTGTAGCTAAGTGGGTTGGGTTGCCGATTAGATTCCCGGTCAGGGTACACCCCTGGGTGGTGGGCTGGGATCCCCGGTTGGGTGCTGAGCGTGAGAGGCAGCCTGTCAATGTTTCTCTCCCTCTTTCATCCTCCCTTCCCCTCTTTAAAATAAATAAATAAAACTTTTTTTTTTTTTAAAGGGTGAGGTTAGGGTGGGGAGGACGAAATGCATTTCGGGACTCTGTCCACAGGTGTGTGCAGAGGTCTGTCTCTAACCTAAAGTCACTCCCCACGGTTTGGGCAGTCCATGAAGGGTCAGGTTGTGTTGCTGGGCACTGCACTGGGCCAGAAAGACACTCACATGTGATACTCAATGACCCCCATTTTACATGTGAGGAGACAAGAAATTAAGCCACTTATCCAGGGCCACATAGCAAATAAGAACAAAATCAAGATGTGGTCACTGACGTTTTGAGTCCTGAGTCTCCCACCAACTTCTTAGCTGTGTGACCTTGGTCAAGTTACTTAGCTTCTCTGTGCCTTATAAGCTTTGTAATGAGTTAAGGTCCATGGATAGCTACTACTACTTAGATTCATCACCTGAGCCACTGGTGGGTCTTTCAATCACCATTCTTCCTCACCCCCAGCCTTTGCACATTCTATTCCCTCCTCTGGACCTTCCCAGCACCTCTCCACCCTTCCCAGCACCTCTCCATTCACCTTTCCTGACTTCCCAGGCCAAGTTAGGGCCCTGTGATGAAACCGTCTGGTGACCTGTCCCTCTCCCAACCTCCCTGCCCTCAGGGACTGTGAGCCGCTCGAATGTTGGGACTGGGTGTGTCTCGGTCACTGCTCTGTCCTCAGTGCTCGTCCTAGGGCTCGCGTGCAGTAGTTGCTCAATTCATAGTTATTGCATGGGCAAAGCCACGGATAGTGCAACTGCCCCCTCCAGTGAATACGGGTTTCTAAATTGTAAACACAACCCGTGTCAGACCTCAGCCCCCAGAAGGGCAAGAAACCAGGGGAGCAAACCAGATTGATTTATTTTTATTTTTTTAGCCTCACCTGAGGATATGTTTATTGATTTTTAGAAAAATATCTATTAGTTGCTTCCGTGTCACACCCTGACTGGGGATGAAACCCCAACCCCGGTATGGGCCCTGATGGGGGACGGAACCCGCACCCCTTCGGTGTACAGGACAACACTCCAATCAACTGAGTCACCTGGCCAGGGCCAGACTGGCCGCTATTGCACAGCTGCAAGCAGGGGGTGGTCCCGGGTGGGGACAGGGCTGCCCCATACTTTGGGGAAGAGGGGGCTTTCTGTCTTCCTCTGAATGGGCTGTGGGATCACTGCCTGAGGGAGCTGGGCGCCTTCTGCGCACAGGCCCTCCTACTCCTCGTCCCTCCACTTTGGGAGAGAAGCGGGAGTGAGAAACGTGTGTGAGCAGAGGGAGGCGGACGGTGAAAAAGCATGGTCCGAGATGGGGGGGTGATCACGACAGCTCCTATACCCACTGGCTGTTCAGCTGGCTTTGGACAGGCCTGCCCAGAACCCAGAATGGATCGTTCTCGAGGCAGACAGCAAGGTATTCCTGGTGCCGAGGGGTGCCATGCACTGCCCCCATAGTCCTCACCATATCCAACTTCTGAACCTTCTGGTACCGCCCCGGAGCTGCCTAAGTCCCACCCTACTCCACTTCAAGAACTGCCACCCACCCCACCTCCACCCAATGCAACCCCAGGGCCTCTGGTCCCACCCACCAGGGCCCTGTCCACTCTAGCCCAGAGCTTACTGAGGGGAGTTGTGTCCTGCCTGCTGGAACTTGTAACCTGTGGTGAGCAAGATCTGGGGGACAAGGTGTGGGGGGTGGCGAGAAGGAGAGTTAGGCACACACCCGTCTCCCCCATCTCCATCGTCTGGCCCCCTTTCCACCCTACCTGAGGCCTCTGTGCTCACCTGGGACAGCCACTGCCACTGGAAGGGCATGGCCACCTGCAGCAGGATGGCGATGATTCGTGTGAAGTAGATGTAGCAGGTGACCTGCAAGGGACATGGGTGGGCATGGGGCCTGGGGAGATCAGAGGGCCCACTGGGGATCCCTGGGGTGAAGAGAGAGAGAAGGCAAAGAGCTGAGTGGTGGGGCTCAGATACACTGCAGTGGGGGGGCTAAGGAGGGTATGCCAAGGGGCTGGTTGTCCTCCCCTCAAAACTTTCTTCACGAGTGGAAATGAGGTTCCTACCACAACACGGTAATGCCAGAACAGCTTCAGTTTGGCCAGGTTCACTGCCACTGAGGCGTGGGCACAGACAGCTGGAGTCAGGGGCTGGGGTCAGGGGCCAGGACCAAGGGGAGAGGGTGGAGGCGGGCTGGGCACAGGGAGGACACGGGGCAGAAAGCCTGGAAGACGATGTCCAGGAGACAGTGAGGGGGGAGAGAAGCAGGAGGGGCAGTCAGAAGGGAGGGAAGGAAGATCCAGGGAGCAGCACGAAGGGCCTGGAGCACAGCGGGTCCCAGGACGCACGGCTTCACCCTTCCTGTTGGTGCCAAATACTCCCTGAAGATGCCGATGGACCTGGGAAGGAGTGGGGAACACAGGGAACAGTCAGTGCTGCCCCCACCCACGTCCAGGGGGGTGGGGGCTGGGCCTGGGGGAGGGCAGGGGCAGAGCCCTCACCAGGCCGCAGGACAGAGGATGGAGTCGCAACAGATGCTATCTACCAGAAAGAGGAGGCCATAGTCACTGACGCCCGCCTCACTGGACTCGACGATGATGCAGGCCATGTTGGCCAGGACCTGCAGGGCAGCGATGGGGTGTGCGGGCGTGTCCCACGTGTGCAGGTGTGCCCTGCTGCCCACATGGGGGCCCCAGAAGCACGCGTGTCAGGATCATGATTCCCAAGGATCTTCTTGTTAGACAGGACCTGCTTGACGAGGACCAGCTGGAACTGATTGAGGCAATGGTGATGAAGAGGGTACCCTTCAGCCTGGAGGCTGGGGAGGGGGTACGGTGAGATGGGGCACCCAGCCCTCCCCTCCACTGCCTGCCACCTTCCCAGCAGAGGTCACTCTGTTGTATGTGACGTACTGCATGACAGCGAGGCCGTCAACGGGGTGGCCCTTGCTGTTGCTGAAGTACTAGTTGATTCGGAGGTAGACAGACGGAGGGACAGTCAGACAGATGGGCAGTGATTGCTAATGGGCAGCGGCGGTGGTTTAGAAACACGGACAATCATTGTCAGATGGGTGGCTGGAAAGTCAACTGAACTGATGGTTATGATCAGGATGGCGAGTGGACTCAGAAATGGACAATCGCAGCCCAGCGGATGGCTGGATTGAGGGATGGGCAGTCACGGCCACAACAGTGGCGGAAAGGTCATAGTTAGATGGATGAACAGTGAGACAATCGATCTGGTAGACAGTCACAGCTGGACAGGCCAGGTAGACAGATGAAGTGGATAGACAACTGGTGACAGTGATAAAATGGATGGACACATGGAACTGCCAAGCCCAGGGTCTGCAGAGATTTGAGGAGTGGCCTGTTTAGACTGCTTGCTGGACCCAGAAACCCCAGGCGGCCCCCGGATCAGGCCCAGTCTCTGACACTGTGGAAAAAGAGATACTCTTGGTGAAATCCAGGGCCACCATGAGCTAGTCGGTCTTGAAGATGGTGTACCTGGCAGGGGGGTCAGGAACCGAAAGGGGTATGGAGGCATCAGTCAGGGGCAGGGATGGGAGGGAGTGGTGAAGGGAAGTGGGGGACTCCCTGGGGCAAGGGCAGTATGTGTTCTTGCAGAAGACAGGCACCCAGAAGAGGCGAGTGGCCAGGAAGTAGGCAGATGTGACCAGAGAGCTTGAAAGGGGAATTTCCACCACTAACAGGAAGCCCTCAGTGTTCTTCTCCTGGGTCCTTACCTAGGAGGGGAGTATTTGGGGAGTGAGGGAAGTGGCATGCTAATTCTGGACTTGAAGAACCACGTGTGGGAGTCTCCAGCTCTCCCACTCTCTAGCTGGTCGACTTCCCCTCTCTGTGCCTCAGTCTTTCCACCTCCCAAATCGGAGGTGCTTTTGCATCTGCAGCCTGGAGTGAGGGTGGAGGGCAGGGGACAGATGAGGCCATGAGGTTAAAGGTTCTGGTCAGGCATGCCACCTGTGCAAAGAGACTCAATGGCCCCTAGGGCCCTCTAAGTCTCCTCTCTGGGGTCCAGCATTGGGCTGAACCAGTGATCACCAAGTTCCAGCATTTGGCTACCACCTATCAAAATGGTTCCCACATCCATGTGCTGCCTGCACCAGAGAGTATATTGACACTTCCTGTGACAATGACTCGCTCTACCGTAGTACTCTATTTAAAAAAGAAAACACTGCCCTGGCTGATGTGGCTCAGTGGACTGAGTGCCAGCCTGTGAACCAAAGGGTTGCTGGTTAGATTCCCAGTCAGGGCACATGCCTGGGTTGTAGGCCAGGTGCCCAGCAGGGGGCGTGTGAGAGGCAGCCATACATTGGTGTATCTCCCCTTCCCCTCTCTCTAAAATAAATTAATTAAATAAAAAATAAAAAGAAAAAAGAAACTACTGTACATATAGAGAGGCAACATCTCGTGCCAAACTGCCTGGGTCCAAACCCCAGTTCTCAGGCCTCAGTTTTCTCATCTCTAGAATGGGTACAATTACAGTACAGTAAGAAGTAGATGAGTTAACACCTATAAAGCTTGCAGGACGAGCTGCCTGGTGCATTGGGAGCATTCGGCAAGTATTAACAATTGTTTGAACTCTCACAGCACCACTGTGTCTGGGTCTTTCTCCGAGACCCCCGCACTCCCTGGACATCCTCTCCCTCTCCCTCTTTCATAATCAGAAGGCTTGAAAGGGAAATTAAACAGCGTGTGGCTTTCTTTCTTTGGGCAACAAAGTTCCTTTCAACTGGCTTCTCATTACACCTGATCAGCTCATGTGGGTATCATACCTAGGAAAATACGAATGATGGGTTTTTAGAGGAGTCCCTGGCTGCCCAACTCATTGCTGATCCTTGGTGTTGATAAGGAAGAGAAACAGGAGATTGCTACTGTTTTTTGGAGAGGACGGTCACTGAGGTCCTGGGTCTGGGGAGTGGGTAACAGGGAGCCTGTCTCCTCCCTACCCACCCTGCAAGGGAGAGTCACTTCTTGCCCTCCCCTCCTACCCTAGAGAAAGAACAGGGGCTTTGGGTTCCCGATGCAGAAGACAGATCCATCCCCTACTATCCTGGCCTCTCCTCACTCCCTCTCCACTGCCCCCTCCGCTCACTGAGGAGGATGGAACACTGCCAGGTTGAATCCAGGTCAGACTGAACCCCACCTGGCAGGCAGAAAGTAAATGGGAGAATGTGGGGGACTCCGGCACAGACCCCCAAAAGCCACCTCTTTCAATGTAACCCTGAGTTTATTGAATATCTACTACATGCTAGATCCCACATTAACTCAATGAATTTTCCAACAACCCATCCTGCCCATACCTCCCAGCCCTCTTCCTTTAACTCCTAACCAACCTGTGCCACTCAACTTGGACGTCCCTTCCTCAGGGAGACCGCCGTTGGTCCTCTGGACCTAGCCCAGCCCTGTTTTCCCCAATTAAAATGTGGATGTAAAAAGAAATCGTTTTTAAAGATCAAATAAAATGTTGACGGTTTCCTGCCTTAGACTGCGGAGCACAGCACACCTGGATGTGCATGCAGGCTCTGACTCTGAGTAAGTCACATACCCCCAAGCCTGTGTAAACACCTGTAAAATTGGCTTTACAGGTTTAACGTTTTCACAGCATCCCTGAGAGGTGACTACAAGGAGAGACCCACAGAAGTTTCTTTGCACGGTACCTAGCACCAAGTGGGCATTTAATAAATGGCTAGCTATTCATTTTGACTGTGGAAACTGGGATTGTCGCGTTCATTGCTATGCACTCTTCCCAACCCCAGCTCAGTGCCTAACACGTATTGCATAAGATATTATTACTGAAGCTCTGGGAGATCAAGGGACTTACCCAAGATCATATGAGTGAGAGGCAGAGCTAGGATGTAAATCCAGAACTGGGGGCGGTGAGCTTGGACACTTGAGCACTTCCCCCTCCCCACAGAAGTCTCCTCTTTAATCTCCTCAAGGTCCAGCCGCAGGAGTCTCAGGTTCACCCACCACCAGAGAGCCGTCGGTGTAGAAAGAGAAGCTGTTCAAGTGGATGTCTGGTTGCTTCTCTCCCTGCCGGACACCAAGGAACCAGAGGCAGTTCACACTTCTTCCCACCAGCCCAGACCTAGGGCTCTAGCACAAAGATCCCCCAAGGGTCTGGGGCACTTTCTGGCACCTATTTATTTAGGACAGCTCCATCGGCTCCATGGGGATGATAGAACAGGCTGCAAAGGCCTCCCTGGAGGCTGGGTCCCCAGACCAATCTCAGGCAGGGGTAGAGTGGCTCCGGATCCTTCGGCCACTGTTCTGAGAGTCCAGGAAGAAAGCCCGGGGCACCTGGAAGTCCACCCACAGGGTGAGTACCATCCTCAAAGCAGAGTTACTTATTCTGGTGTCTGGCCCTCAACACCCCCCCCGCCCCCCGGCAACTTTTAGATCCCAAACTGAGCCCCCAAGATTCCAATGAGTGCCCAGAGGACCCCGTTCTCGAACACCCGGGGACTCTCCTGGATGCCAAGGGTCCTTAGCGCCCCCAAAGCGATCCCAATAATTTGGAGGGTTAAGATTCTGGGCGGGGGGTCCCCGGAAGATGAAGATGTGCCCATCGGGGGCGGGACACAACCCCAGCGTGGTCGAACAGAGAACTCCATCTGGAGAACTGAGAATGCTCCTGGACGAGAACACTCGGGTCCTGAAAACTCGGGCGCTGGACCGCTCCATCTAGCCTAAGGGGCAGGGGAAATAGAACGAGACCACTCCCAGCCAGAGGCTTCTCTGGGACAAAGCTCCATCCCCCTGCCTCAGACCGCCGCTCGGTGGGACTCATCGTCATCGCCAGCCGGTGGATGCGCGCACAGCAGCAGCAAGAAATAGCCTTTGACCCCACTCTGCCAGACTCCGGCCGGCGTCCCCCTTCCTCCGGCGCCGTCTCGGGAGGCCAACACCTCCCCTAAAACCGCCTTTGACGCTATCAGACCCGCCTAACCGATGAGCCAATCACTTCACGGTGGGGGCCGACCTTGCGGCTTCTGCAGCTCACCCAACCAATCAACTATTGCTCTCTCTCAAACCCGCCCCTCGGACACCAAATGGACAGCACTGGTTCGGAATGGGAGCGCTGGTCTCACTTAACCCCGCCTCCACTCTCAACAATCACTAGAATTGTCCCGGATGTAATTTGATAAACAATCCATCAACCAATTGTTATAGACATGATATCCGACCACCCACTCTTAACTGACAGCCCGGTCCAGGACTACAGTACCCAGAATGCAGAGGGAGCAAACAACTCAACAAAGCATTAAGCAAACTACCTTTCCCGGGATTCTCAAGGACCGGTTTCCACTTTCCTACCCTTGGGATGTGGCTCCCAGCTAGAGTTCAGGGTTTTGGTAAAATCACGCATCTGCTGAGAGACCTGTCCTGTTCTAATCCCAGAGTCCTAAATTTAGCCGAAGGCTAAATCTTGACCCTAGGATGACCTATGACCCCAGGCTGAGTCCCAGCCTTAGGTGAAGCCTTTTATCCCAGGGTGAGGCAACTAGGGGCCCACTTCCTGATCCCAGGCTGGTCTTAATTATGGGCTGGACCCGGACCGCAGGCTGCCTCCTTCCAGCAGCTGAGCCCTGACTTCAACCTGAAACCCAAATTCCCCTTGCCCTCCTGACCCTCGACCTACACTGAGCCTTCATATGTGGTTGGGCCTCCCACCTGGACCGTGCGCTGATCCCATTTGAGGCCTGACCGCTGGATCCTGGTTTTGAATGTTAAACCCCTTAGTGTGCTGCTGACCCCTCTGCGAAACCCCTGATCCATACGATCCCGTCCCAGTGTTAGTCCCAACCTGGCATAAATCCCAATTCTAATCTGAGGCCGAGACCAGAGTTGAGGCCCTAATCCCAGATGGAGCTACTGAGTCCAGGCTCCAGCCTCCCCACACTTGAGCACAACCCACTTTGGAACCTGAGGTTTTCTAGTTCAAAAGCCACCAGCAGGTGGGGCCAGGTCCCCGCGGAGCCATTTCCCTCAGTGTGGGTTTCTGGAGCTATCCTCCAGGGTTCCCTGGTATGTGTACTGGGAGTCTGGGAGCTCAGAACCTCACTTGTCCTTGGGGCCAGAGCTCCCAGCCCCAGCAGCTCGTCTGTCACCTCTGTAACCACAGAGCAAGCACCACGGGCGGGCCGGAGAGAATAAGGGTGGGGGCTGCTTGGGATCTCTCCCCTTTCATCCCCGTGCCTCAAAGGGATTAACAAAGTGTGAACAAACTTTTATGAGGGAGCCAAAAGACTTCCCAGCCCCAGGCCAGAGTGTCTGGACGGAGGGGCGGAGTCGGAATTCCAGTTAGTACAGACGATTAAATGTAATTGGGCCTTGATGGATGCGACTGAAAAATGGGCAGGTGCAAGCGCGAACTTGGCGGGAGCCGAAGAAAGGCCTGGGCCCGGTGCCCCAAGGACGGCATGTCCTCAGTTTCCCGGTGCAGGCTTTCGGGAAGGGAAGGCAGGATGCGGTGGGGGTGCTAATGGACCTGGCCTTGGCGGAGGCGCGTCCTGGGCAGGATCGAAGTCCTCCTATCCGCCCTGTGGCCGGAGGGACTAGATCATTAGTGCGACGAGCATAGACGTCTGGAGCCGGGCCGGCCCGCAAGAGCTGAGTGACCTCAGATTCTTCTTGCGAAGGGGTGGGGGAAGGATCTTTTGGATGGGGGTTAGTGCCTTGACCCTTTATGGAATGGTTGAAGGGAAAGAGGAAAGTTAGAACAGTCTGGGACGGGACAGCGATGGGGAGGATACGAAGGGCCTGGGGATTTGGAAAATGGATGGGGGTCCTTTAAGGCGTCTGTCCAGTGCTGTCCGGTGACAACGTAACTTTAAGAGGGGGCGGGGCGTCCTTTGGGACCGCCTCCTTGGGGACCACGCCTTAGGTCTCGGTGGTGGAGCTCCGCGCGGGCCGGGGCGTGGCAGAGTCTGAGTAGGCGTGGCAGAGCCGAGAGCTGGCGGGTCCTGGGCGGGGCGGGGCGGGGCCCGGCGTACCGCCTTAGGCTGAGTCTCCCCGCGGCGGGTGGCGGGTGGCTGGCGGCGGAGACCGGGCGCGGCGGCCTCGGTTGCGGCCTCGGCCGGAGAAGCATGGATTGGGGCACCGAGCTGTGGGTGAGTCCAATCACCCTGTCTCCAAGTTCCTCTCTTATTGGGGTCCAGACTCCCGCCTTTGCCCCTGCAATATCTTAGCCGAAGCTCCACGCTTTTCCTTCCACTGATCCATGGAATCCCCGCTCCGCCCTCTCTCGGAGTTTCCCGGGGCGTCTCGGGACGCCCCGGGACGAAGGGCGACCTTGCAGGTGCGGTTTAGGGAAAGTGAGGCACGGGGTCAGAGTGAGGAGAAAGAAGTCCTAGGACCAGGCCGGGGCGGCCGAGCGAGGTCACCTATTTTGAGCGTCCAGGCTGGGCGGGCGGCTTATCTTACGGCCCCTGGGTTCTTGCCCGCCGCCCGCCTGTCCGGCTGGTGGGGGGGAGGGGACCGTCTGGCCACTTTCAACCCCACGTGGGACTTAGAAGTTCTGACCGCCCTTTCCGTCGCCTCCAGTCAACACCTAGGAGCTTGGGACGCTCTAGAGAGGGTAGGGGTTGTGAGATTCGGCCTCCTTCTCCAGCCCTTCCCAGGCACAGGGAGGGGCCGCCCCCAGGCACCCTCTAAACTCAGCTTGGAAGCCCCAGGAATTTCCCCGTATCCTAGCCCGGACCTCCGACCCCTCCTCTTTCTGGGGGCGGTGGCATCTCTGGGTTCCTGGGTGCAGCAAGGTAACTAGATCGCCCCCCTCCTCAACTGTGGGATTTCTTTTGGAGGTGCAGTTGAGTCAGTGGGGTCAACTGAGTACAGCGGGGTATCCGAGAGCATGGCGACCCGGGAAACTTGTTGCCTGCCTGCCCCCTGGTCATTCTGAGCGCCCCCCCGCCACCCGCCCCCAAGCTGCAGGGAACCCTGCTCCTTTAGCCCTGACTCACTCCGGGCCGGCCGGATTTTCCGGAATCTGGGGGGATTAGGGGAGTGGCTCTGCCCCGTTCCACACCCCTCTTGGCAGTCCGGAGACGTCCGGAGATGGGGACCCTGTCGTCCGGTTGGGGCCCCGCCCCTGTTCCCTGGCCCTTCCCGGGAAGGGGAGGGGGTTCCCGCCGGTTTCCTGCCACCACCCCCACCCCCCGCCCCAGCCGCGCAGGGGCGGGTCTGGGAAGCCACTCCTCCTAGCTCATAGCCTTGAGGCTCCCCGGTGTCTGGCTGCGGGGTCTTGACCTGGTCCTCCCCACCCCCACCCTCTGTCAGGATCAATTTGAGGTGATAGAGCGGCACACGCAGTGGGGGCTGGACCTGTTGGACAGATATGTGAAGTTCGTGAAAGAGCGGACCGAGGTGGAGCAGGCTTATGCGAAGCAGCTGCGGTGAGACCCAAGGGTGAACTTGCCCTGGTGCTAGAGGGCGCGTTTGAGGGGCCAGGGGCTCAGCCTTCCTGCCTCTCTCTCCCCCTAGGAGCCTGGTGAAAAAATATCTGCCCAAGAGACCTGTCAAAGATGACCCTGAATCCAAGTAAGGATGGAGAGGGGGTGTGAGGCTAGATTTGGGGGGACAGGGAGCATTGATCCCACTTTCCCTTAGCTGGGCCACTCATTCAGGTCCCTCACCTCTCACCTTGATTCTCACCTAGAGGTAAAGAGCATAGGTACAGGCTCCAGGGTTGGATCCTAAATCCGCTGTTTTGTCGCGGAACTGCTTTGGGCAATTACTCAAATTCTCTGCTTCCATTCCCCCCCACCCACTAAATGGGGGAGGCTCCAGCAGTTATTAAATGAGTGACTCTGGGCAAGTGACTTAAGTTTTGTGCCTCTGTTTTCTTCATCTGTGAAATAGGCATGATGACCATGACCTTGTGGGGCTCATGTGAAGATTAACTGAGTTAATGTGTTAAAACAGTTCCCAGCCCATAGTAAGTAGGAGCATTTCACTTTAACCTGGGTCTCCTGTTCAGAATCCAAAAAGTTCTAGAAATTCAGTTTTTCTGGTAACTTATTTGGAGGCCACCTCTGACCTGAACTCACTTAATGTGAACAGGTTAATTATGGGCTTGGTTTTTATCCCGCTTAGTGTGAATATTAATACTTCTCACTGCAAAAATATAGTATTTGACTACAGGATGTTGCCCCAAACCCCACTGGGGTGATGCACAAAAGATGGTATAAGCATCGTATCTCCTTTCTGAAACCCCCCAAATTCTGAGTTCCAAAATTCATCCTACTCAAGAGTGAGGGGTATGGGATACGGGCCAGAATTTGTCATTGCTTCAGGGGTGAATGTCTTGGGTCTTACCCTTTCTCATGTGGAGGTGGGTTCTAGGGTCTGACCTCTGGTCCCCTGCCTCCCTCTCTCCCTGAGGTTCAGCCAGCAGCAGTCCTTTGTGCAGATTCTCCAGGAGGTGAATGACTTTGCAGGCCAGCGGGAGTTGGTGGCCGAGAACCTCAGCGTCCGCGTGTGTCTTGACCTGGCTAAATACTCACAAGAGATGAAACAGGAAAGAAAGATGGTAAGTGGTCTCCTCCCTGGGTCTTCCCAAGGGCATCTGCCGTGACCTAAACCTATTGCTTCTCTTTCCACAGCATTTACAAGAAGGCCGTCGGGCCCAGCAGCAGCTGGAAAGTGGCTTCAAACAGCTGGAGAATGTGAGTTGGTGGGCACGGAGGGTGGCTATGGTCCCAGGGAGTGTAGTCAGGGTTGCTGACCCACGGAACTGCCCCCTGTGTCTGGCTAGGACCGACCCCTCCCTTGAGGGTTTCCACAATGCCCATTGCCCCCCATTTACTGGGTGACTTCCTGCCAGTCCCTGAAATCTTGGCTTCCCATACCCCCTTGCCACCAGGGATGGCGGCAGCTCCGTCATTCCAGTTCTGTCCTCCGCACAGAGTAAGCGTAAATTTGAGCGGGACTGCCGGGAGGCAGAGAAGGCAGCCCAGACCGCAGAGAGGCTGGACCAGGACATCAATGCCACCAAGGCCGACGTGGAGAAGGTGCTTGTGGGGTCTGGGACAGGCTTAGGGGCTGGGATGGGACAGGGCCAGAATCTGCCAGTAACCCCCTCCTTGATATTCCTCAGGCCAAGCAGCAAGCCCACCTTCGGAGTCACATGGCAGAAGAAAGCAAAAATGAGTACGCAGCCCAGCTACAGCGTTTCAACCGAGACCAGGCCCACTTCTATTTTTCCCAGATGCCCCAGATATTTGATGTGAGTGCTCCAAGCCCCCAGCCCCACCTTCTGGAGAAAGACCTCACTGTTAACCGTCTCCTACACATTTGTCCAAACCCCAGATGCAGTGTCCCAGTCTCTGAACTGAAAGGGATTTAGGAACAGTAATAGTGAGCTCTGCCTTTACTCAAGCTGTTCCGTCTGCCAGGGATGTCTTTCTTTCCTTTTGAAAATCCTATTCAGTCTTCTAAGTCCCAACTCTAACAGCCCCTCTGAAAGATCTTGAATTTTCCCTCTGCTTTTTCAGCCTTATGTTCCACTCTCTGTCCTAATCCCGGGATTGGCAGGATATGTGCTGGGTCTGCTTTTTCTTCAAAGCCCTGGCTCCACTGTCACCTCCTTTGAGAAGCGTTTCTTGACTCCCTAGGCAAGGGGCTAGTGGGTTCCTTCAAGTCCTCTCTGAAACCACCCTGGCCCCTTGTCTCTCCCTTGACCACCTTGGGTTGGAAGTATCTGTGCTCTGGCCCCGGTATTAGCATCCCTGCCCTGTCCCTGTAGAAGCTACAGGACATGGACGAGCGCCGGACCACCCACCTGGGGGCTGGGTACGGGCTGCTGTCAGAGGCCGAGCTGCAGGTGCTGCCCATCATCGCCAAGTGTTTGGAGGGCATGAAGGTGGCTGCAGCTGCCGTGGACACCAAGAATGTGGGTGCCTGATCCTGGGGTGGGCAGGAGGACCCTGAAGACTAGGCACCTAGTCTTGCCCCTGACTGCCCTCTACCCTCCCCGTACCCTCCCTGCAGGACTCCCAGGTTCTAATTGAGCTGCACAAGTCAGGCTTTGCCCGCCCAGGCGATGTGGAATTCGAAGACTTCAGCCAGCCCATGAACCGCGCGCCCTCGGACAGCAGCCTAGGCACCCCCTCAGACGGACGGCCTGAGCTGCGAGGCCAGCCCCGTGGCCGTGTCAAGCGCTGGCCCTTTGGCAAGAAGAACAAGGTGGGGGCCAGGGTTCTTGGGGAGGGGGCATGAGCGGGGATAGCGACGGTGGTGGGGGCGCCCACTGAGTCAGCCCCAGCCGCTGGAACGCCGAGTCCCGGGCAGGAATTTTCCTCTTGGCTCCCGGCCCAGGCTGGAGGGAAGGAAGGCAGCGATTGGCCTGGGAGTCCCCTGAGGCTGACGGGGACGTGGGGGGGCCAGGAGAAGGTGGGGGTGGCCTGTGGCGTCTGTCTGCTGCTGCTTAGGATGCTAGGGGAAGACCTGCTTGTGGCGTTCAGGGCTAGGCAAGGGCTCACATACTGGCCCTGGGGACTTCCCCTAGGTCTCTCTCCATCCCACCTGTGGGGCTGGGTCCCGACCTCCAGGCTCTTTTTATCTTGGGGGTTTTGGTTTTCAGTGTCAAGCACATAGCTGGATACTCCTGGTTTATACCTTCAGCAGCTGCCCCCTCCCTAGTGTGTACCTTTGGCCCTTGGTACCCCGCTTCAATTTATTTATGGCGCTCCTCCCAACCCGGCTGAAATACCACCTGTAATCCTCTGATATTTCATGCCTTTGACCCTTCTCTCAGCTTGCCCTTGACTTCTGCACACATCTGCCTCCATGTTCTAGACTGTGAGCCGAGAAAGCTAGGGGTGGGGAAACAGAAACACGGGCTTACCTGCGCCCCCCAGGCCCCATCCTAGGTACCGAACATGGGATGCAGGGCATGTGGGAGAGATTGGGGGAGGAAGGAGTCTGGCCTTCTGGCTCACAGTCTGATGCCCTCCTGCCATCACCCAGATTTTTGTGTTCTTTGCATGCGTTTTCTGTGTGTAATTGTGCATCTTGAGTTGTGGTTTTCTTACCGTTTTTTTTCTTTTCTCCATTTGGTTTTTTCCTTTATTGCATCCTCCATCCATCCACATTTGTACTCGTTCTCTATATTCTCCCACCCCTCCTGACCTACCCCCTCCACGGTCCCCACTGGTAGCCGCGTCCTCCACCCCTCTCCCCCCTGGGGGGCCCCCTGCCCTCGGCATTGCCTAATGGACCCCCGTCCCCCCGCTCCGGCCTCGACCCCTTGGCCATACTGAGTGAGATCAGTAAGTCGGTCAAACCGCGGCTAGCATCCTTCCGCAGCCTTCGAGGTAGCCGTGGGGTAAGTGAGGCCTCCAGGGGAGGAGGAGGGGCAGCCCCAGCCTGCCCAGCGGCCGGGTGGCGGGACCCTGGGCTCGCTTCCTGCTGCTGGCTGGGCCCCTCCTCCCATTGCTGGGACTCGGACCTGCTTTGCTCCGTGCATGGCCTTGCCCCCCAAGAGCCTTGGGTGGGGAGGAAGGTGGACTTGGTGTATCTCGTGACTATCTTAGAGCCTGGAAGCTCAGACTCTAGGATCCAAACTCAGTTCTCTTTCTACCTTGCAGACAGTGGTGACTGAGGATTTTAGCCACTTGCCCCCAGAGCAGCGGAGAAAGCGGCTTCAACAGCAGTTGGAGGAACGTAATCGTGAACTACAGAAGGAGGTTGACCAGAGGTAAGGTGAGAGGGAGGCAAACAAAGAAGAAAATAAAATGATAAAGAAATACAGATGCTCCACAACTTACCATGGGGTTACATCTGATAAACCCATTGTAAATTGAAAATACCAAAAGTCAAATTGCATTTAATACTACACTGCATAGTATCGCTCATTCATGTTCATGATCATGGCTGACTGGGAGCTGTGGCTCTGCTGCTGCCAGCATAGCGACAGAGTAGCTTACTGCATATCGCTAGCCCTAAAAGAGATTGAAATTTGAAGTATGCTTTCTTCTGAATGGGGCTAGTTTTCACACCATCACATAGTCAACAATCTTCTTACCATTGCAAAGTCGAAAATCGTAAGTCAAACCGTGGTAAGTCAGGGACCATCTGTACATTGAAATAATACTCAAACATCTCCCAACAAGCCCCAGGCCCTGATGGTTATATAGGTGATTCCTACCCCCCACCCTTATAAGAACAGTTACTTTCCATATCATATAACTCATTCCAGCACACAGAAGATGAGTGAATGCTACCAGTTCATTTTGAAGGCTGGTGGAGTTTCGATTTCAAAGTCAGTTAGCAAGAACTCAAGAAAATAAAATTATGGGTTCATTTCAATCCACTTATGATCTTAGATGCAGAATCCTGGCCAGGCAAATCCAGTGGTGTATTTTAAAACTAGTATAGCACGCCATGGCAGTGATTGCCTAACAGTGTGAATGTGCTTTATGCCATGGAACTGTGCACTTGGCATAAATGAACCGAAAATGGTTCAGGCGGGAAGTTTTATGTTATGTGTATTTTATCATAATAAAACATTAAAAAAAAGACTTTGAAAAAGTCGTGAGCAGTTGGGTGTTAACCCTGTCATGCAAAGATGGTTCAATGTACAAAAAAAAATCTGTAAGTCTCAGGCACCACATTTCGTGGGCTTAAAAAACAACATATGGTTCTCTATTTACTAACTTGAACACTTAAAATATTAACAATAAAAAATCTGGCAGATTAAAAAGTCTGTACTCATTCTTTCCAAGCAGCAAGAGCCTCTTCCCAGTCCTCTTACATAATAGAAATGACGTTTGCCACTTGCAGACAGGCAGACAAATTATATTTTGCCATCTCATACAAAATGGCTTTTTTTGGTGTAAAGTTCCATTAGGAATGTTGTAGTTCCTGAATTTTTATGGTTTAGGGGTTAGGGTTCGTGCTCTAGAGTCAAGACAGCCTGGCCTTGAATTCCAGCTCTTTTGCCTCTCTGTGCCTCAGTTTCTGCATCTGTAATATGGATCATATTAGGACCGGAAAGAAGTCGAACCCAGGTTTGACAGTTTCCAGAAGCCGATGCTCATAAGTATGACCGTGTGCGTATGTAGTTACGGGGGAGATAGGGACCAGGGACTGACGATGATGATAACACCTAGCGATTACAGAGCACGGTATGCATGCCAGGCACTATTCCACATCCTTTACACGGATTCACTGGAGTCCCCGAGTTTTCCTGAGAGAATGTGTGCGAGCAGAGGCAGGATCCTGGCTGACTCGCTTAGTGTTGTATTTCCGGTGCCTGGAACAGTGCCTGCTCTGCAGCCCTCAGCGTGTCTCTGAATAAATAAAGGCACTGTTTTTAATCTTCACAACCACTCACATGCGATATATGTATCACCATCCCCACTGTCAAGGTTAACATACTGAGACAGGTTCAAAACAACCCCAAATGGCACAACTAGGAAATGCCCAGACTGGGGTTCGAGCCCAGACATCGAAGCACTCGTACGTGAGCTTTAACCACTATCTCTGGCTGTTCGCTCTGTGAAACAAAGCTCATAGTTTTCGCCTGTTAAATCATATAGGGCTGTCCTTTTTCATCCATCTGTCTGGCCCTAGGGAAGCCCTGAAGAAAATGAAGGATGTGTATGAGAAGACACCCCAGATGGGGGACCCTGCCAGCTTGGAGCCCCAGATCACGGAAACCCTGAACAACATTGAACGGCTGAAATTGGAAGTGCAGAAGTATGAGGTCAGGGAAGACCCTGGGGAGGGGCGGGGGCCGGCCAGCCTGGCTGAGTCACTGCTTAGGGGACAGGGAGGTGTTGCGGGAAGGCTCCAGCTGTTTCTCATCACAGCTTTGGGTGTGCATGGGTGATCTCAGGAAACATCTGAGCCCAGAGCGGGCTGACCCCGGAGCCCTGCCCTGGAACTGACCACACAGCCTTCTCCTCTCAGGCTTGGCTGGCAGAAGCCGAGAGCCGGGTCCTGAGCACCCGGGGGGACAGCATGAGCCGGCACACTCGGCCTCCAGACCCCCCAGCTAGCGCCCCCCCTGACAGCAGCAGCAGCAACAGGGAATCACAAGATAACAAAGAGAGGTGAGTGGAGTGGTCACAGTGGGTCTGCCCCCCCGGGACATGGAAGGCCTGTCTTTACTGCTTTGCTCTCCCCTACCAGCTCTGAAGAGCCCCCCTCAGAGGAAGGCCAGGACACCCCCATCTACACAGAGTTCGATGAGGATTTTGAGGAGGAGCCTGCATCCCCTATAGGTCACTGTGTGGCCATCTATCACTTTGAAGGTGAGCATCAGTTGCTTGGGTGGGGCTGGGGGCTGTCTGGCTAGGTTCTGTTTAAATTCGCCTACTGCCGCCCCCATGACAGGGTCCAGTGAGGGTACCATCTCCATGGCTGAGGGCGAAGACCTGAGTCTCATGGAAGAGGACAAAGGTGACGGCTGGACTCGGGTCAGGCGGAAACAGGGAGGTGAAGGCTACGTGCCCACCTCCTACCTCCGAGTCACGCTCAACTGAACCCTGCCAGAGGTGGGAAGAGGGAGGCTGTCGGCTGCTGCTTCTGGGCCACCGGGGGGCCCCCAGGATCTACGCACTTTACTTCTGCCCCCGTGGCTTCAGCTGAGACCTGTGTAACCTGCTGCCCCCCACCTCCACCCCTCGCCTCAGACGGACCCGCTGTGCCTTCTGTCATTGATGTACATACTCATGTTTTAAATCTTCCTGCCATTTGGCTAGGGCCGTTTTGTTTTATATATTAAAAAGAATATGTAAAGTTCTTGGAGTCCATGCTTTATTAGGAGATTTAGATACAGGGGCCGGATATTCAAATGCCATCCTCCTTACAGGCCACACGGAATGAGGAAGGGGAGGTGAATTTGGGCACACTTGGACACACCCTGTCCCTTCCCGAGGATTACCTCCTTGTCTGTGACCAGTGTAGGGAAAGGGCGCTAAACGTCACACCTTTCATGGTCATGGCAGCTTACCGAGAACAGGTAGCATTTACCGAGCACCTACTCTGTGCCAGGCGTTCTCCGCCCATTATCTCTAAACGTGGAGCTGTAATTCTCACGATAACCGTTAGAAAGGTACAGTCTCACTTTGTATGTTGAAGGCGGGCACAGAGAGGCCAAGCAATCTGCTAGAAGTCACACAACTTATTTTTTAAAAAAGGTCTTACTTATTTTTAGAGAGAGGGGAAGGGAGGGAGAGAAACATCGATCGGTTGCCTCTTGCAAGCCCCCAACTGGGGACCTGGCCTGCAACCCAGACATGTTCCCTGATTGGCAGTGGAACCAGTGACCTGGTTTGTGGGATGAGACCCAACCCACTGAGCCACACCAGTCAGGGCTAGAAGTCACACAATTTTTAAACGGCATTTGAACTCTGGCCTCTTACTCTGCAAGTTCTCTTATCATTAGAAGCTACATGTTCACTATTTGTGGGATATGTGCGGGGGCGGGGTGAGGGTGGGAGAGGGAGAGGGCGATAAGGGCTTTGGGACACCTGGAGCGGGAGGAGGTTGCCCATCACCCCAGGATCCCTGTGTACTTGTAGGGGGCAGGGTGGGTTACTGCAAACCTGGCCCCCCTCCCTTCTGCAAGTCAGGGTGTGTGGGTCCTCGCCCTGTTTGGCTGTGTGAGCAACCTGGGATGACTTCCCTAGGCCCCCGCTGGGGTTCTCCGAAGTCTGAATGTCCCAGCGTGAAGGGGGCCTGCAGTCTCAGCAGTCGGGCTCCAGGTGCTGCGACAGGGCACTGAGGATGTGCTGAAACTTCTCCAGACGAGAAGCTCGTGGCGCCCCCTCGCCCCAACTTCCCCAGAGCAGCCTCCGCACGAAGTCAGTGGTCAGGGCCTCCTGCAGCTCCGGGTTTGGCTGGAATCCTGGGGGCAGGGCTAGGTGCACTCGGGGTAGGACGCAGTACCCTACCTTGCCCCTCCTCACATCTGCCTTTTCCCCTGAGGACTTTGACCCAGCAGGGGCCTGGCGGGATTCTGCTCCAAGTACTCTGGGTAATTAGGTGTGGTCGGTGGGAAGCGGGCTGCGGGGTCTCTGGAGGTTTGGGGAAGGGCATGGCTGAGGGGTTTGGTGGAGATGAGCTGGGCCTGGGTGCATGCGGGCGCGATTCCTGATTTGAGCTGCTAGGGGCGCCACCTTAGGGGCTGTGCCTGGAGATAGATTCGCCCGGGGTCAGGATTTGGGGTCCCAGGCCACCCTGCGTGACAAACGGGCAGAGTTGGGATGGGTGGGAGTGCGCCCTGTGGACGTGACCCTGGGGGGCAGGGCCGCCCGTTTTGGTTGCAGGGCACTTTCGTCACTGCTGGCTGAGGAGCAGGCTTGGGGGCTCCTGAGGGGAACCGTCCCAGCTTGCTTGGGACTCTGGGAGGCGTAGCGAGAGGCTCCGGTCCCTAGCACGGTTTGGGGGGCACCGGGTCAGGGCAGCACAGCGCAGACGGGGCGCTCACCTTGCAGCCGCCGGGCCGCGGCCTTGCGGAATTTGGGCGCGTCCTGGGCCATGTGACGAGCACCCTGCAGGGTGCGCAGCAGCTGCTCGCAGCTCCTGTCCAGCGGCCCCGGGAGTTCCTCGCCCTCCAGCAGGCGCACCACGGGTACTACGTGAGGTAGCGCCACCTCGCCAGGGTCGCAGGGTCCTGTGGGGAAGAGGGTCTGGGGTGGGCTTTGGACAGGAGGCGGAGCCTAGGGTGAAAGGGGTGGGACATTGGGCCAGGCATCATAAGATGAAAGTACCCGACGGCGCTAGGGTCAAATAGGCTTGAGCCTCGCAGAGCTAGATTGAGCCAAGGGCGTGGTATTGGGCAGGGGCGGGGCCTAGGGGTAGGGGGCCAGGACCAAGCCTAGTGCATAGGGTGGGGCCCAGGATGCAGAAGGCAGAGCCGGTAGGAAAGGAGCGGAGCCTAGGGCACAGTAGGGGCGGGACCTAAGGATTGGGTCCAAGGCCCAGTCCGGTTTGGAGGGCAGGGCCTAGGGCGAAGAGGGCGGAGCTAATGGCGAGTGGGCAGGGCTAAGGACAGAGGCTGAGATTTGGCCCAGCGCTTGGTTAGGATTCTGAGTTAGAGTTGGTGCGCGGCTCCAAATGATGCCACCTACCGGTGCCCTCATCCAGCGCCCGCATCAGCGGCTTCAGCTCCTGCTCGAAGGCCAGAGCGGCCTCGGTGTGGCTCCGTCGGAGCTGGCGCCACGTGCGGTCCAGCCGGGACACCTGGGGTAAGAACCCTGGTAAGAATCCTCCTCTTCCTCATCTCCTGCACTCGGGCGTTCTCCTCATCCCCGAACCCCATGCACCTGGGGCATGAACAGGGCGCCCATGACCGCGGCCAGTCCAGGCAGGTCCCCCACCGCTCCTGGCCGCAGCGCCAGCGCCAGCTCCACCAGGCCCTTCAGGGCGGCCGTGCGCTCCTTCAGCGATCCTGTGCAGCCTAGCACTGCCAGCGCACCGGCCAGCACCAGCACCTCGTGCCTGTGGAGGCAGAGGGCAAGGGCCCGGGGGCAGTGGGGAGTTTTGTATTTCGGGGTGAAGAAGGACGGGAGTGCGTTGCCCATCTTCCCTCCCTGAGTGGGGAGATTTGGAGATCCCGAGAAGTCCAGATAGCTGGCTCACCTTTCCAGCAGTTCTGACCTCAAGCGATGGCCATGGGGAAGTGTGAGCAGCTCCAGACCAGAGGCAACCCCCATGGCATCTCGCTGAGCCTCTGTCACTCCCAGTAGGCCCGCAGCCTGGGGGCAGGGGAGTTGAAGGGGGAGCGAAGAGGACAAGTGAACGGAGTGAGCGCATGGGTGTGAGGTGCAGTGGGGCCTCTCCCTTGCCTGAGGAGAAGGGACCTGCTTTGTGACTCACCTGGCAGTCTGCCAATAATAGGTGGTGGGCAATGTTCCCAGCATGGTGCTTCAGGAATAGGTCTCTGAGAGCACGCAGGACTTCGGGTTGCAGGGGCCGGTTCTGGGGGCCCAGCAGGCTGGAGGGGATGTCAGGGGGCCACAAAGAGACCTCTGCCTGTGGTCTTGCAAAACATCTCTCCTCCTCCTCCTGGGCCTCCCACCATGGGGCTTCTGGCTGTGGGCGTCTATGGCCACGGGATGTTCCCTGGGCACTGGACACTTGGGACACCAGCTCACAGTACGTTCGGGGTTGTCCAGAGGCATCAGGCAGCACCATTGAGGGTGTTTGAGGTGGCTTGGTTGGCACGTTGGCAAGAAGCTGCCCATCTGAGGCCCTGAGGCTGTCAGCAATGAATCCCAGGGGATTCAGGGTCTTCAGCAACACAGGGTCACTACCCGTGCAAGACCGAGCAAATGTGGGCATAGCAGAGGCTCCTGGGGGTCATAGAAGAAGGGGGTGCAGGAGGCACGGAGAAGATAGTTGAGTGGGTTCCAGTTGATCCACTCATTCAGTCAATACCCAGGTATTCCTGCCTACTTTGGTGTGGCTTTGAACTTTAACAGCTTCCCCAATATAAATGCTACATGCTTACCCATGATTTGAAAATAAACTTTGACACTTACATAGTTGTGCGGATTCTGAATACTACATTTTAAATCTGAATCCTTTGTTTTTGTCCCTCTGACTGAAGATGGTAAAGCATTGACAGTATAAAATAAAAATAAACATATATTAATCAAAATTCACACAACTGCATAAACATAAAAGCAACAGAATTTATCAAACCTTCAAATGACGTCTTTTGTTAAGCTTGTGGCATGTTTACTTCAAAAATTGTTAGAACTTAAAACCACACCCAGACTTTTGGGAGGTTCTGTACTTAACAATGCATTTAAATAGAGCCTATTACAGGGCCTTGACAATGTCCCAGAGTTCCCAGCTCACCCTGAGTATTGGTCAGAGTTTTCACAGTAGCCAAAAAAGCTCTCAAAATCTGAGCCCCAGATCTGCCTCTGACATCCCCCTCCGTGCTACTTCTTCAGCTACACTCACCTCTTTCTGGTTGAATTAGTAGTTCAAACTCTTGTACTGGCCACAGGACCTTTGAACCATTCCTTCTGCCTGGGCCACTCTCACTCCCAGTTAGCCACATCCTTCCCTTCCTTACCTCTTTGAAATTTTTCTTCATGGGGCCTTTCTTGACTGCTAATTAAAATCTCCCTTACTCTGTTGCATTTCTTTTTTAAGTTTTTTTATTTATTGATTTTATAGAGAGAGAGCAAGGGAGAGAGAAAGGGAGAAACACCAACTTTTTGTTCTACTTAAGCATTCGTTGGATGGTTCTTATGTCTTCCCTGACAGGGTATCAAACCTGCAACCTTGGTGCATTAGGACAATGCTCCAGCCAACTGAGCTACCCGGCCAGGACTCTCTGGTGTACTTTTAATTAAATTTAAAAATATATATATTTACTTTCAGAGAGAGGGGAAGGGAAGGCAAAAGAGAGGGAGAGAAACAGCAATGTGAGAGAGAAACATCGATCGGCTGCCTCTCGTATGCGACTCGACGGGGGACGGAACCTGCAACCCAGGCATGTGCTCTGACCAGGAATCAAACTGGTGACCTTTCACTTTGTGGGATGACACTCAACCAACTGAGCCACACTGGTCAGGGCTGTTGTGCTTTTAATTCTTACCTCAAATCATATATAATTGACTTATTTTTGTTGTTCTTGGTCTGCCTTCTCCTAACAGGATGTTAGCTCCACAAACATCTCTTTGAGAGAAATCTCTCCCTCTCCTGTTCATCGATGTGTCTCAGCACTTTAGCTGGCACTTAGTACAGTGCCTGACCTAAAGAGAAGGCTCGTGTTGAGTGGCCTGGGGGACGGATGGGCACGAGTCAGGCCAGGCATGAGGGAGGGGGGATTCTCTAGGCAGGATGATTAGGGGGAGCAGTTTTGAGGAACTCATGTTAGATGAGAAGGAGTCAGAAAAAGATTAGGGGGATGGGCTTTCCAATGGCAAGAACAACTAGTGTAAAGGCCCCGAGGCAGGAAGGAATTTGAAAGGTTCTAGCCATGGAAAGGAAGACTGTGGCGGCAGCATACGGCAGGAGTTATGAGGGAGGTCGGCCATGGTGAGAGCATGCAGAGCTTCTTAGAATAATTGGAAACCCACATTGTTAGTACCTATAAAGTTCCTATGTGTTTTTTAACCACCGTAACAACTTTGGGAGCATCATTGTTCCCATTTCCCAGGAGGTATGTCACCTGCCTAAGATCACCCAGGGAATGAGGGGCAAAGAACTCTCTAAGCCATGGGCAGTCCTGGCAGACTCTCACCTGGTTCACAGTAGCCTTCTCTTGACCGCCCCACATGCTCCAAACCTGCAGGCTGACTGTCACTCCACTTCCTAGCCCTGGGGGACAGAGATCGGGTAGATGTGTAGACCCAGCCTGAGCAGGGCAGTCCTATCAGTGCCCAGAAACCACCATCTGCAGTCACTCAGGACCGTGGGGTCTCAACCAGGGTGCCCTCTACCCCCAGGGACTTGGCAAGGTCAGGAGATATCTTTTGTTTGTCACAGCTACGGCGTAGGGTGGGGGGGGATTCTATTGGCATCTAGTAGACAGACCAGGGATGCTACTCAACAGCCTGCAATGCACAGGACAGCCCCCCACGACCCAGAATGATCTGGCCCCAAGTATCAGCGGTGCTGCGGCGAAGGAACCCAGGGGCTTTTGGTGTCACGAGGAAGGTCAGGAGTCTGTTGAGTACCTGAGTAGCTCTCTCTGAGTCAGGCTGTCTAGGAGGGTGTCCTCGCTCACGCTGCGTCGGATAGGCCTTTCCCGCATCACCGGCCTGGAGGCCACAGCCCCTGTAGCTTGGGTCAGTGGACGCTTACTAGTCACATAGCTGCGCACCAGGGCAGGCAGGCTTGAGAAACGTTCATCTTCCAGCTGAAAGAGGGATGTGGGCCGGCCTGGCCGGGGACGCAAGGCCACACAGAGCACCTCGAAGTGGAGGGCTGAGCCCTGCCAGCGGCAGGAGATCACAGGGTGGCCCTCGCGCGATGGAGATGTGCGAACCAAGAAGTCACCATCTTCCTGAAGAAGAGCCTCTGCCTTCTGGGGATGGAGGATGGGGGCAGGGGGTTTAGGTGTGAGCCCAGACCAGCAGGTAATGGTACTGCACCACTACCACCGCAGCCCCATTCAAGAAAAGCCATCCCAGAGACTGGGTAGTTTTGGACCAAACCATCTACCCTTTTCTCATGGGCACGCCTCTGGACTACATTTCCCAGGTTCCCTTGCAGTTAGAGCTATCATGTGGCAACATCTGGCTGATGTGACGAGGGCAGAAGTGCAGTGGGGACTGTCCACACCTGGTCCATAAAAACTCTCCTGCAAAGTCCTACAGGTTTTGCCCCGTTTGTCAGCTGATGTCACCAAAGCCCCAGGGTAAGGCTGAGCCACAAGATGGAAAGGGCTGAGGTCCTGACTGATTTCTGGAGCTCCCTATCCTCACTCTCCAACCACCTTGGACTGTGACATAAACAAACCTTTAAATGATCCCGAAACACCAATCAGGAAGAATATAGGCACCCCTATGTTCATAGCAGTGTTATTTACAATAGCTAAGATCTGGAAACAGCCCGAGTGCCCAACAGTAGATGAATGGATAAAAAAGATGTGGTACATTTATACACTGAAATACTACACAGTGGTGAAAAAGAAGGAACTTTTACCTTTTATGACAGCATGGATGGACCTGGAGATTGTTATGCCAAGCAAAATAAGCCAGTTAAAGAAAGACAAATACCATATGATCTCACTTATACGTGGGATCTAATGAACAAAATAAACTGACAAACAAAATAGGACCAGAGGCATGGATACATGGAACAGACTGACAGGTCTCAGAGGGGAGGGAGGACTGAAAGACATTAGCCAAAGAACACATATGTATTTATGGATAGCCCGTAGACACAGACAACGGTGTGGTGAAGGTCGTGGGGGTGGGACCTGGGTGGAGGGGGGCAAAGGTGGGGGAAATGGAGATCTGTAATTGTGTCAACAATAAAAAAAGTCAAAAGAAAATGTGTTTTGTGTTTAGCTAGTGACATCTCGGAAATGTTAGTTCTAGCTGCTAGCTGGTGCTGACTGATATAACTCCCAGTCTGAGTAAATGTACAGGGTTGCTTTGCAAATGTGGCTTCAAAATAAGACATTAGTTGGATTCTTCCACAGGTTGGCCAATAAATCCTCCATTATAAAATTTTCAAGCTGTCTTATGACAGCTGTGATGGCTGGTGTGATAACAGAGGCTGAGGGCACTGGCACCAGCGAGGCAAAGCAGAGCTGGCGATAGGGCTGGGGACTGAACAAAACATGCAGCAGACACATGTATAGCCCTACCAGATGCCAGGTGCTGCTTTAGGGGTAAAGCATATGAACTCATTTAATCCCTTACGAAGGTTAAACAATAGGTACTATTATCCGCATTTTACAAATGGGCGAACTGAGGTCCAGAGAGACTGAGTGCCTTAGCCTAGATCATGCAGACTGTAACTGGTAGCGCTGGGATTAATGCTGGGATGTCGGCCTCTAGGGTGTGGGATATTAACCACTAAGCTATACTGCCTCTCATGATTGGATTGGATGCCCAGGGTCCCAGGACTCCTGAGAGTTGAAGATGAGGGGGAGGAGCCTTGAATTGAGAGGGAGATGGGACCCTGGTGGCCACAGGTGCCTGGGATCCAGAAGGAAAGAGAGACAAGTAGAGCTCAGGGATGCTTTGAGGGAGCTAGGACCTTCTTCAATCTCTGTGACCATCCTCAACACCATCCCAAAGAAAGCGACAATTTAAATATAAGGAGTGGCTTGCCACAGCAATCAAGCTTCAAGACAGCCCCTAGTCTCCCAGCCACCCCTTCCAATAGACCTTGATCCTAAATCCCTCGTCTAGGATCCAGGAGTCCCCAGCAGGTCAAAGGTGGGAGAGACTCCCCATCGCATGGTGCTGAAGCCCTGCAGGAGGCAGTACCTGGCGGGACAGGGGGCCGTGGTACCAGGTTTGACTGGCAAAGTCCTCTCCATCTCGTGGCACCTGCATGGAGCTTTTGGAGACAGCGGATGATGGGACCGG
Source organism: Mormoops blainvillei (assembly GCA_004026545.1). NCBI lineage: Eukaryota > Metazoa > Chordata > Mammalia > Chiroptera > Mormoopidae > Mormoops > Mormoops blainvillei. The sequence goes on along the minus strand of PVJD01004336.1, from coordinate 92,841 downwards.
GTTTGGCACTTTCAACAGGCCTCAGTCTTTCACGTCTGTAAAATGGGGATAATTATTCCTGCTTCCCGAGCGGCCGGGTCAGCCCTTCCCGCCTATGCTTCTCTTATTTTTTTTTAATTTAAATTTATATTTGTATTCCTCTTAGTTTTGGAGACAGCAGCCCATATCCTATCAAATCTTAAAATGAATTTTTCTCTGTATAAGTATATATTATATAAATATATATTTTAAATTAAAGTTACTCATAGTTTTATCTATATGTCTGGCATATATATATATATACTTATAGATAAAGTATACAGACATACTTTAGATAAAGTATATATATACTTTACATATAGACATATAGATAAAATATAGACATATAGATAAAATATAGACATATGCCAGATTACGGTGACCCTTGAAAAATGCGACGGTTAGGGGCACTGACCCCTGCCCAGTCAAATATCTGTACATATATTTAGACTCTCCTGAAACTTAACTACTGATAATACCCTATGGTTGAGCAGAAGCCTCACTGATAACATAAATAGTTGATTAACATGTTTTTTGTATGTTATATGTATTATATACTATATTCTTACAATATCTAGGGAAAAGAAAATGTTATTAAGAAAATCATAAGGAAGATACTTTTACAGCATTTATTGGAAAAAAAAAACACATATAAGTGGACCCATGCAGTTTAAGCCAATGTTGTTCAAGGGTCAACTGTTTATATACCTATGATCAGGCTACGAGTAACTTTACATTTAGAATTGGCTGTGATTTCATGGAAACAGCTGTGCATTCACTGGGATTCTTGCAAAGGGAGAAGACCTATGCACTGCTTTCAAATGTAATGGTATTTTATGCAGATGACATAATGCTCTGTTGAGGAAATTTGATTAACTAACTCACTCAATCCAATATTTTTGTGGCACACACTGTGTGCCAGGCGCTGTTCTAGGTGCTAGAGACCCAGCAGTAAACAAAACAAACTAGAGACCACTGCCTCTCTACTGTGGGAGGTGGTGACCAAGAAAACAAACAAGTAGATGAGCCTATAGGTAGTTCAGAGAGAGCTAAGCAGAAAGACGTAACCAGGGAGTAGATGTAAAGATCTGAGTGGTAGATTCAGATCTTTTTCTTTTCTTCCATCGGGAGGCCTGGGAAGGTCTCAGTCAGTAGGACTAAGAAGATTTTGAGGGAGGGAATGCGGTGGTTCTCAGGGTGTAAGAACATTCCAGGCCAGACGTAATTCCATCTACTACTATCTATAGCTTCTAAGCAATCTACGTGCACACAAGGATTCTTCAGATGTAAGGAAATCTAACCTATACATGGCTTTCCAATGTAACACCACATTTAAGGATGTTGAAAGGTCACATTTTTGTAGAAATGTCAGCAAATGCAGTTCTGGAGCCAACACATTTCATTGTCGTTATGGTCAAATTTAGGTCTCAGACCCTTTGGGACTCGCTTAATCATCAAATCATACAGGCTGGTTTCAGTCATCTGCTGGAGAAAACCCGCCCTGGATCGGAAGAGTGCAGGGGTCTGCTTCTCACTCTCCTGCCCTACGAGGCCTTCGGGGCCTGGCCACGGTCTGCAGGAAAAGAGCACCAGGATTCTTCCATCCTGAGTCAGCCTGGCCGAGGGCCTGAAAGGCACAGGAAGTTCCCAGACCAGTCCTAGGTGACTTCAGGGGCGGGGAGGGAGCTCGGCCTGGAGCTGACTCCGGGCGATGCATAGCTGAACACCAGGTGTGTCTCCTGGATGCCCGTGCTTGTCCTGTTTGTCATCTGGGCCAGGCCTAGCCTCGTCTTAAGAGTCCCTCAACTCCAGTTTCCTCTGTCTCGCATCCCCCTTAGTGGGTATCGGTCGAGGTGGATCATTGAAACTCCGGTTAGTTGGGGGTGGGGAAAGCTCAGGGTGGGCAAAAGACACCCTGTGTCTTTGGCAAGTTTCTGGGCAGAGGAGAGAGGGAGGGGACAGAATCAGGGGGTGAAGTAGGGGTTAGCATGCGGATAGGAGAGAGGGAGTATTCATGCCCTATAGACCATACGTATGTGTACACATCACAGGCGACAGCCACCAGCGCACAGACATATGGACACAGAAGGACGAACTTGACATTGAGCAACCACCAGTTGGTTGAGCACTTACCACGTGCTGTTCTAGACCCTGGAAATAACACTTATTATGAGAGAGACCTCCCCTCGCCCCTCGCTGTCTGGTGGACAGGCATACAACAAAACAAGAACAAATCCTAAAAACAGGGAGACATGATAAGATGGATGGAGGGGGCAGGCTACTTTAAATAGCCTAGTCAGTGAGGTCTCTTCCAGAAGGTGACATTGGAGATGAGACCTCTGTAAAGGGGAGGAGACAGTTATGCAAAGAATTGGAAAAACAGCAGTTCAGGTGGGGGATACTGTAAATGCAAAGGTGACATCGAGCTTGCTTTTTATATTTGACATCATCAAGGAGGCCAGTGTGGCTGGAATGCAGTGAGCAAAGAGCTACACGGCAGCGAGCAGTGAGGTCAGCAGGGGTGAGACCATGCAAAAAATGGTGGACCCCAAAATTTCATCCCCAGTCGGATGAATAGGGGCTATGGGAGGGTTTTAAGTGAGGGAGGGGCACAATCTAGTTTGTGGTTTAAAAAGATCGGTCAGGCAAAAGTGGAAGCAGGGAAGATATCCGTGTTGCAAAGGAAACACGCTTAGAGGAGCACTCCCAGGTATACCCAGGTACACGAGCACGCGTGAAGCACAACGACCCAACCAAGCACTTGGCGACCCATTCTACGTCCGCGGACGCGAGTGGACAGACACCCAGGTCCTCCCAGCGTGCCGGTGGCCCCTCCCGAAAAATGAGAAGATTCCCCACCCGAATAAACTCCTGGTCCTAGATCCGCCCGGGGCCCGTCACTCACCTGGGCCGGCACCCACAGAGCTCCCA
>PVJD01004336.1:0-89792 GCA_004026545.1 Mormoops blainvillei | reverse complement strand
TACCTAGACCACTCAATGAGGTAGGTACTATTTTCATCACCCCCATTTTCCAGATGCAGAAACGGAGGCGCCGGACAGCTAAGCCATATGCACAAGTAGAGCCGGTTCGTGAGTGGTCAGTTCAAACGTGGAGCCCCGGAGGGCCGTCCTGCCTTTCTCGCTTTTGTCTTGGCAGCCCTACGGTCTCAGATCCCTATCGTAATTCTAAACGGTCACCCATTTTACAGATGAGGAAATTGACGCATAGAGAGAGCTAAGGATGCTTGGGGATGAAAAGTTTTGATACCTGTAGGACCTCAAAGCTGTGAATTTCCAGACTGGGTCTACCCCCCGCCCTCATGTGGAAGAGGGGCACAGGAGGGGCTGAGGGGAGTATCTTTTCCTTGACGCCCCCTCCCCCGCACCTACCCCCCCCACCCTCCGCCTCCCGCTTAATTTTGGTACAGAGAGTAGGGGTATGTCTAGTAAAGTGGCCTAGCGCCCTCTAGTGATTACAAAAATTAAGAAAGAAAAATGCAAGCAGTACCTAGTGAGATTGAGACATGTGGGGAGGCTATTCACAAACTAGTAGGCGAGAGACCACATAGACAGATGATTTCAGGTGGCAATAAGGGCTACGAAAACAGTAAATATTTGCTAAACGAAGCAATTAACGAATGACACTAGCGAAGTCTATAAGGAGAGAGATGGTGGTGATCAGAGCCATGGGGATTGAATAGATGGATTTGGGGTAAATGTCAGAGTTAGTGCTAATAGAGCTTTCAGCCATTTATTTGTTTATTCATTCAATCAACAAATATTTATGGAGCCAGGTGCTGAGGGGTGGGGGTTGTCCAGCAGTACATAGAGGGACAAATTTCAAAATAGACAACAAAGAAATAAGTATAATAAAATATCAGGTTTGATGAGGATCAGGGCTTAAAGTAGGGATAGGTTGTGATGGAGTAGGATAAAAGGCTGTGGGTTGAAATAGGGAGGTTTGGGAAGACTTCATGAGAAGGTGACATTGAGCAAAGACTTGTAGGTGGTGAGGGAGCTAGCTATAAATTTACCTTAGTCATAGGAGAAGCATGTGCAAAGGCCCTGGGGCAGGACCAGGCCTGGCTTGTTGGAGGAACAGCAGGAGGCCTTTGTGGCAAGTGAACGAAGGGGGAGCGGAGGAGGTGAGGGCAAGGAAGGGAGGGGAGAGCCATTCATATAGGGCCTTTTGGGTTGCTGGGAAGACTTTTCCCCCAAAGAGGAAGGTATGTGACAGGAGGAGGGACATCCTGACTTGACTCAGGTGCTCTCAGGCTCCCCCTGGCTCTTACCGGGAGGAAGACGGCGGGAGCGCAGGGACCAGGGCGGAGACTCGCTGGTCCAGGCTAGCGGTGATGTGGCCGGACCAGGGTGGACGCAGAGAGGGGGGCGAGCACAGGGCGGATTTTGAGTACTTTCAGGTGTTAACTGCTCAAAGGTTGGGTATGGAGACAGGCAGCCGGTCTCAGTCACGTTAGCCTGACCACTGGCAGCTCCACACTCCTCCCAGGTGCCCAGGTGTTGTGTTGGTGGGGGAAAGACAGGTCCCTGGTGGAAGGGGCTGTGATAGGCGGGGCTGGACTGCAGGTGCTCCCCCCGCCCCCGTCCCCGTCCCCACGGCTCCTCCTCCTCCACCCCCTCTCCCGGCGACAGTTACAGGCAAAGAAGAGGAAGTGGTAGCTAGTAGCACAGGCAGGCGGGAGGGCGGGTGGTGGAAGCCGCTAAGGGTGCGCGGGTCGGCTGGGGAAGACAGCAGCCATGGAGCTGTGGCGACAGTGTACCCACTGGCTGATCCAGTGCCGGGTGCTGCCGCCCAGCCACCGCGTGACCTGGGATGGGGCCCAGGTGTGCGAGCTGGCGCAGGCCCTTCGGGATGGGGTCCTTCTCTGCCAGCTGCTTAACAACCTGCTGCCCCACGCCATCAACTTACGCGAGGTCAACCTGCGCCCCCAGATGTCCCAGGTGAGCCCGCTGCGGGCTGTCGAGCTTCGGCAAGTTGGAAATGGGGTCATTCCAGTCTGGGTTAGTGCACTGAAACTCTGGGCCGGCAATGTAGAGTGGTATATGCCAACTTCGTGGCTGGCTTAGGGGACAGGGAGCATGAGTGGATGGTAACACTGAGATTCTGGGGTGACCCCGCCCGGGTGAACAGGAATGCGTTCATAGACACGAAGTGAGCCCAAATGGAAGTGGAGAAGGGGCAGGCCAGGGGTTAACCACTCCTAAGCCCCAGGCTGACTTCACTGGGATTCAAGGCCTCCAGTGCCACCCCCTGGGAGTCCCCTGGAGGGGGTACCTAGGGACGCCCTGGATGGCCAAAAGAGTGCCTAAGGTTTCCTTTGACCCCCTTACTCCTAGATTCTGGCTGTGGGGGATGGGCCTCCTCTGCCTCCTTCCCCACATGCGTCTCCTCCTCTGGGCCCTGGGCCCCTTCCTTCCCCTCACATCTCCTTCCCCTTGGCTTCCTGCCTGGGCCTGGGGCAGCTCGGGCAGGTGGGGGCCGTGACCCAGGGCTCCGCTCTTCCTAGCTCCCCCCATCTCCTGGGGTACACTGAGGCAGGACCTGGTCCTGAACCCTTGGGAGTGGGTTCCGGGATTTGGGAGCCTAGAAATAGCTGCTCTTTCTCAGTAGCAATTTCTGTAAGGGCGAAGGGTCCAGAAGGAGGTGGATTTGACTGTGACCGCCCCCAGCTCAGGAAACACATTCAAGTCCCTATTTGAATGTGGTTGGGGTGGGGGAGGTAACAGGACTGGATGCTCTCTCTGCAGCACCTCTCGTTCCCTCTGGCCCCCTGGGTGCTGGGTGGAAGTGGTGCATGCTGCTGGGTGGGGACTGGCAGTGCCCCACCTGCCATGGGGGTCTGAGGGGGCCCCACAGGCCAGCCCCTGGGCTCTACGCCGGGGCGAAAACCTTGTCCAGAGGAGCTGTCGGCTGCTGGGGCAGAGGACAGCTAGGGTGTCCATAGCCTCCTCTACGGTCTGAGGTGCCCTGTGCAGATGGGGGGAGGGGAAGCAACTGCTTAGGGAGAGGGGTCCATGGTGAGGTCCCTGGTGGCATTTCCTGAGGACAGCACCATGGGTGGAGAGGTGAGTGGCCCCCCTTCCTAGCCCAGGCAGGGTTTGTTGATGGAAAGAGACCCTCCAGAGACAGCTCAAACTGGGCACCCACCCTCCCCACCCCACCCCCGCCATGACCAGCCCTTTTCACCACAGGACATCTCGAATTTGCCTACATTTCCTTGTCTCCTGGCTTCCAGCACATGAGAAAGTAGCTGTAGGATTTGTCAGGCCCCAGATCTGCAGAGCGGCAAGGACCCCACTAAAGCTTCAATAGCAGCTAATGAAAAAGTGAATAGCCCTGGCTGGTGTGGCTCAGTGGATGGAGTACCTGCCTGCCAACCCAAAGGTTGCTGGTTCAATCCCTGGTCAGGGCACATACCTGGGATTTGAGCCACATACCTGGTGCTTCTCTCTCTCTCTCTCTCCTTTCCACCACCCTCCCTCGAAACTATAAATAAATGAAAATCTTTTAAAAAAAGTGGATAGACCTAAGGATGAACTTCCACCCCTGCATGCATCTTGCCTAACGCCGATTCTCTGATGAAAAGCAAGGGGGTGTGGCATTAATGCCTAGAAGGGCGGCTGCAGGGGGTCCAAGGACCATTGTAATTCTGTGTTCTGGGTGATGCCGAGGACCCAGGCCCAGGTCTGGCCCTCAGGGTGCTCCCAGACTGGGGGAGACAGAACCAACCCCCCAACCCCTTGTTGTCAGGACTGTGGTAGAGGGACAAATCTCTGGAGGTCCTGAGGCAAAGGCAAGACATTGCCTGGGGGAGTCTGGCTTTCTGCAAGAGGGGACATTCGTGCTGGATTTTGAAGAGTGAGTAAGAGTTCTCTCATTGCTCTGGCTTCCTGCAGCCAGCTGTGTCAGGCCCCAGGCCGTGCCGCTGTGTTCCCTGACCCTTCCCCCCTAGGGGCTCTGCTCCCTTCTGCCCCTGCTCATCTTGTTTCTATTCGCAGCTCAGCCCCATGCCCCGTGCACACTGGGGATGTGTGCAGGAAGCTAAGGCATTAAGCCAGAGGGATGTCTCACAAGAACAACCTCTCTAGGTTTGCAAGTCCCTGTCAGTCAACAGATGTAAGCCAGGTCCATGGGATGTGGAAGAGCAGAGAGAGAAAAGGGAAGGTGCTTCTGAAGGGTGTGGGTGGGGGTAGGGGCCCAGGGCATAAATAAAGGTGTGAAGGCTTCACAGTTACTCTCACTACCTTTTCATAGTTCCTCTGCTTTTGCTCAGTTTCCAGGGAAGAGGGCGGGAAGAACATATTTAAGTGTTCTTTCATTTGTCCGCAATTACGATGTACGCCAGACTCTTTGGTGCCAAGACAGTGGGAACAAGACACAAAACCCCTTGCTGTCGTGGAGCTTGAGTTCCCGTGGTGAGCAAATAAGGAAGGAGACGAATAAATGGTCAGGAGGTGGTATGTGCCGTGCAGAAAACAAAGCAGGAAAGGGGACTTTGGGGTGTGGGCACCCCACTTTGAATAGGGTGCCTGGGAGGCCTCACTGATAAGGTCACATATGAGCGGGGACCCAGGGAAAGTGAGAGAATGAGCCATGTGGATCTGGGGAAACTGTGCTCCTGGTTGGGGGTACTCCCAGTGCAAAGGCCCTGGGGTCGGACTGGTGAGTATCTGCGTAGGCTATGCTGTTCTGCTGGAGGGCAGTAAGTGGCCTGATTGGTAGAAATGGTTCATGGGTGAGGTCAGATTGGAGAGACTCTTCAAGCTGGAAGTTCCCTCGGACCTGAGTCCCAGAGAGAGTGGACGATGCTGTCATAAGCAGCCACAGTGACAACCAGATGCCCAACTCTCTTCCACTGCTCCCTGAGGCTCCAAATTCTGGGTTACAGAGATGAAACTTTAAGGCTAATGACACAAAGAGGAAGGGACGAATGTGACAGTCATTGTGGGAAAGATCCACCAGGACGTGGGGGCCGATTAGACTTAGGGTGGAGACAGGCCCCGGGTCCAAGGCGGTGCTGAGGCCTCCGGCTCAGGGAATGCTGGTGCTGCTGAAAGCGGCGGGAAAGGGAGAGGGCAGGCAGGAGGCTGGGCTAGGGAGCGGTGGCTTGCAGCAGGCAGACCTGGGTTCACATGCAGGAACCACCGCTTCCCGGCTTCACCTCCTGAGCCTCAGTTTCCCCATCAGTGAACCGTAAATAAAAACGGCACCTTTTGGGGGGCGCATTCTTGTGATATTTCAGTACTGCTTAACGCAGTGTCTGATACCTGATAAACCCTCACTAAAAAGCCGTTTTAGAAAGGATTTGGGGTAGCGGGAGGGTGGGCAGCACAACATGGCAAATAGGAATTAGGTTAGGGTAGTAGTTCTTAACTGGGGTGATTTTGCCCCCCAGGGGTCATTTGGTAAATTCTGGAGATATTTCTGGAGATACATCTAGGAGATGCTACTGGCATCTAGTGGACAGAGGCCAGGGAGGCAAACGCCACACACAGCAGATAATTATCCTGCCCGAAATGTCTACAGTGCTGAGGTTAAGAACTCTGTGCTAGGGGACAGAGAGCCCAGTAGAGAATCTGAAATTGCTTAACCATTTGGTTAAATAATACATTCATATCATTCCAGTATGAAAATGCATAAAAAGGCATACAGGGAAAATTTTAACTTCTAGTCCTGTCCCTCAGATACCAAGTTCCTACCTTCACCCATAAGAGACTACATTAAAAAAAATGTTGACTGTATATTCTTTCAGAATTTCTTTATGCAAATATAAGCAAATAGAACTTTATGTTCTTACTACTCTTCTCCCTGAACACAAAAGATAGCACATACCCCCTCCCCCACTGTGTCACACCCTGCTTTCCTAATTTTTATAACCACCTTGGGAATTTTACCGTATCGACACATAGAAATTGTTCTCGTTCCTTTCTGAAAATGGCTACGTGGTGTTCCAGATCGTTCATTTATTTAACAAACCACTTATATCGCGCTGTGTGTGAGACTTTAGTGTAAAGCAGGGGACAGCAAACTATAATCAGAGGGCTGAATCTGTCCATAGCATGTTTGTTAACAAATAAAGTTTTATTGGCACATAGCCACACGCATTCATTTATGTACTGTCTATGACTGATTTCTAGCTACAACTATAGAGTTGAGTAGTTGCGACAGAGACTCTCTGGCCCAAGGAGCTGAAGGTATTTACTCTCTAGACCTTTCTAGAAAAAACTCACTGATCCCTGGTCTAAATGCTTTCTATACCTTAGCTCATTTAATTCCCCTAAGAACCTGTGAGGTGGATAGTATTATTATTCCCATTTTTCATATGGGAAAGCTGAGGCACATTGATGTTAAGTAATTTGCTCCAGGGCACCCAACGTGAAAGTGGCAGCACTGGGGATTTGAACCCAGGCAGCCTGGCCCCAGGACCCTTAGTATTAACAATTACTCTAAATTGCCTCTGTTTCATTGCATGCCTGGGGATCATTTATTTTGCCGTTCCCATCTCCCATCAATGGATGCCTGGCCTTCATTCTGACAAGCTTACTGCAATCGATAACCTTGGTCACGAATCATTTTTGAGCTCCTGTACTGTGTGACCTTGGGCATGTTCCTTAACCTCTCTGAGCTTCAGTTTCATCATCTGGAAAAGGGAGATAATACACTCCCAACTTAAAGCATTGTTGTGAGGGATAACTGAGTTACTATAAAGCATCTAGAAAAGTACCAGGTTACAGGTAAATGTTACTCTTGCTGCCTCACATATGGACAAGTATAGCCATGGGATAAATTCTCAGAAAAGCCTCCTGCTCAAGGAGAATGAGTGTGTATTTTGGATATGGGGAACTTGTTCTCTGTATGGGATCGTTCCCAGGTGGATTGTTCCAGCTACACTGCCGCTAGCAATGCATGAGAGGGCTTGCTCTCCACGGTCTTGCCGACAGGCTGTTCTGTGGTCAAGCTTTTGGGGTTGCCAACTTGGGGGGTAAAGGAAGTTCATTATGGTTCCATTTATATTTTTCCTTTTCTGAATAAGGTTGATCCTCTTTTCCTATGTTTAAGAGCTATTTTTATTTTCTCGCAGTGAAAATTTTTTATATCACTTGCCAATTATTTTCTTCCTCCTAGTACTGTTGGCCTTTTTTTTTTCTTATTGATGTTCTGGAGTTCTTTATATATTAGGCTATTTTGAATTTCAAGTCAGTTACTTAATAACATGTGATCTTGGAGAAAAAATGTTGTTTAACCTATCTGAGCCCTGTTTATCTTATCTATAAAATGGGGATGTGGCTAACATCTTTGTCTCTGGGTAACGTGAGTACTAAATGTGATAAGGTAAGGTAAATTCTTATCATGGTGATTGATGTATATAGCAAGTGCTAAATTAGCGGGAATCACTCTTTCTGTTCATTTGCTTTCAGAGGGTCTCAGCTGGCTGTAGGGTGTGGTATAGTCAGGGTAGGTGATGCTAGTCCTGTGACAAACTGCACTGCTTCAGTGACAATAAGAATTTACTTTTTGCTCACGTAACAATCTCATTAGGGTCAATGGGGGCGGGCTGGGGGCGTGTTGAGAGGATGGCCCTTCTTTACAGTTTCTCTATGACCTTGGCTCCTTCCGTTGCATGGCCCCACCCTGCCCATTCATTCAGGGGGCAAGGAAGAAGTGTGAGAAAGGAAACCATGAGAGGCCACTTTGTCTCAGAAGTGGTGCCATCACCCCATTCTCGTTCTGTTGGCTAGAACTCAGTCACACGGTCCCATCCAACTGCAAGAGAGGCTGGGAATGTAGTTTAGCTGGAAGCCAAGGAGGATGAGGAAATGGGTTGGATGGATACAAGGAAGTTAATGCCCCCAAGAACTCCAAGGTGAAACCTGGCTGCTTCAGAGACACAGGGCTGGAGGGATCTGGTTTGGAGGAAATTTTGGTGGGGTGAGGAGTGAGGAGGACCTGGACCAAAGCCATGCAGAACGGATTTAGTGAGGGATGGAGGGCCTGGGGACAAGCAAATCAAAGTGGCTTGGTTGGAAGACTTCATCTCAACACATCTCCTGGGACTGATGGGGACGGACACCTGGGAGGGTCAATATTTTGCATTGTTCCTTTTTTTTTCATTCCATTCTGTTCTGTTCACTGACTCCTCCTGGGCCCAGTATTGAGACACGTTACTCTTCAGGGCTTTCACAGAGGATCCTAGAAAACCCTGTTCCTCCTCTGCTCCCAGCCTTCCCATGGCTCCCCATTGCTCTTGGAACAAAATACAAAGTCTTCGTCATGGCCCCAGAAGATTTGGCCTCTGTTCCCCTCTCAGCTCTCATCTCCTCCCTCCCTCCCCCTCACTCACTCTACTCCAGCCACAGGGGCCACCTCATTGTTCCCAGAACCCTCCAGGTGCAATCTAGCCTCAGGGCCTTTGCACATGCTGTTCTGTCTCCACGGATCCCTCTTTCCCCAGATATACACTGTGATTGTTCTTGTACCTCCAGGGTTCTTGGCAGAGAGAACTTCCCTGGTTTCTGTATCTATAATTGTACTCTTTTCCCTCCCTGCACATATATAATTTTCATTCTCTTCCTTGTTTAATTTTTCTCAATAGCACTTAGCACCCTCTGACCTACCATAGTTTTTTGTTTATTTGCTTATTATCTGCTTTCCCCACTGGGATGTCAGGGCAAGGCTTTCTGTCTGTTTGGTTCACAAACTGTATCTCCAGTGCCCAGTACATAAGTAGGTGTTCCAAAAATATTTATTAAATATTCACTTTATTCATTCATCATTCATCATTCATTTAACACAGGGGTCAGCATACTATAACTCATGAGCTGGCTGCCTCTTTTTGTAAATAAAATTTAGTTGACACACGGTCAGCCCCACCTGCTGACGTATTGTCCAGAGACCCACCCTGTGACCTGCAGAGCCAGAAAAATGACTGTCTGGCTCTTTACAGAAAGCATCTGCTGATTGGACCCGGATGTAATAGGCTTTCGTTGAGTGCTTACTGATTATTGGTTAGTGGGAGCTGGTTAGCGGTGGCTGAGTATGGATTGCCTGGGACCAATCCCTCCTCTACGAGTTGCTAGTTATGTGATTTTAGGCAAGGGTCTAGTTTTCTCATCTGTAAAATGGGGAAAATTATGAGGATAATAGTAAAAATAACTAATCATAATAATGATAATAATAATGATAATACCACCTACCTCATAGACATTTCTCTGTATTGGGCTGTGCTCTGGGTTATGGAGAATTCCATGATAAACGAGACACAGATTCTCATGCAGCTTATGGAAATAGATGAGGAAATAGGCAGTCACAACACATTTGGTAATGGGTGGGTAGAGCCCAGGATATTGTGGGAGCAGAGGGGAGGGAACCCCCAGAAGAAATCAGAGTAGGCTTCCTGGAGGAGGTGACATGCTAATTGAGTGTGAGAAGTTGGGGCATATTTAAGAAGCCAAAAGGCGTTCTGTTTGTTTCCCTTGCTAGTACTAACAGTGCAAGGAAAGCGGCAGGACCCAAGTTAGGTGCTGGATGAACACAGCAGGTCTTCTAAAGATCTCACCCCATTGCAGAGGTGAGCTGTTCCCTTTTGATATCGGGGATGGTGTTTTGTGACCTGGGTTTTAGGAGGAACTTGAGAGTCGGGTCCCTTGGGCAACAGTGGAAGAAATAAAGGATGTTCAGTTGGAGAAGTTTAAGATTTGAGGAAATTCCGAGCTGAGTCTGCAGAAGTTTTAATGAAGCATCTTAGATCTGGTGACAAGAATACCCAATTCAAACTGGTTTAATTTAAAAAAACAACAACATATATATACATATAAGCTCACATAACTATAAATACTGGGAGAAAAATGCCTTCAGGTCCAGCTGGATCGCAGGGACTCAGGCATTATTATATCAGGAAAACCGCCCCCTCCTCCCCTTGCCTCATCCTTCATCTCTTCACTTGTCTCTTTTGGGTGTTTTTCTCCATTCTCAGTTATTTTTTCTCCTAATGGGGGCAGGCAAGGGTGCCCAACTGCTCCAGATTTGTATTCCCACAATTCTATGTCTAATGGAAAATGGGAGGGTCGATTTAAAGGCGTCTCAAGCCAAGATCTATTTTTTGTTGGACACGATTTTTTGGGTGGGGTCACATGTCCTTTCCTGAACCAATTGCTGTGTTTAGGAGAATATGATGCTCTGATTGGTCAGGCCAAGGTCACCTGCCCATTCCTGGAGTTGGAGGCCAACTAGGCTCTTCCCCCACAAATTAGGATGAGGGAGGGGGAGGGGCAGTTATAAATGGGAACCCAAGGAACCGTCAACCGAAGCAGGGGTCATAGATGTTGGGAGGTAACTGAGGTTTACATTAGCATTAAGAGCCAGATTTAGTCCAGACCTCCTCAGTGTCACCGCTGCCGGAACCTGGGGCCGGACCCTTCTCTGTCCCGGGGACTGCCCTGTGCGTTGGAGGATGTTGAGCAACATCCCTGGCCTCTACTTGCTTGATGCCGTGGCACTCTGCCCTCCAGAGCTGTGACAACAAAATGTTCCCAGGCATTGCCAAATGTCACCCCAGGGAGCAGAATCACCCCTGGGTGAGAGAAACCCTGTTTTGGAGGACTGATCTTCCCATCTCAGGGGGACCCGAAGAAATATAAGCATTTACTAACTGGCGACGGTCAAGCTGAGATGAAGCACTTCTTCAAGTCAGAATATTCATCTACATTATAATCAGCAACAGACACTGTGCTACTGCTAGGCCGTGGGAAAGAACACAAGAGATTAACTCTCCACTCCCCTGAGTTCACGGCCTTGCAGGGGACAAGGGGAGTACACTTTTTCCCCGTGGTTGCTGTAACAAAGTACCACGAACTGGGGAGCTTAAAGCAACAGAAATGTATTGTCTCACGGTTCTGGAGGCCAGAGGCCTGAACTCAAAATGTCGGCAGGGCTGTTCTCCATCAGGAGCTCTAGGGGAGAATCGGGTCTTTGCCTCTTTCGGGTCTTGGTGGCTTCCACGTCCCTAGCTTGTGGCTTTGTCACTGAAACCTCTGTCTTCACATGGTTGTCCTCTCTGTGTCTGTCCCTCTGTGTCTGTGTGCCACTTATAAAAACACTTCTCAGTGGGTTTAGGGCCCACCTGGATAATCCAGAATGATCTCTTCGCCTTGAGATCCTTAACTTAATTATTAATTACACTTTGCATAGTCCTTTTATTTCAAATAACATCACATTCACAGGTTCCAGGGATTTGATGTAGACATAGCTTTTTTTGGAGGGCAGACATTCAACCCACGACAGACAGTAAACAGGCCAATCAATGAAATGTTGCAATAAATGCTACAGACAAAAACCAGGGGTAAAGATGAAGAAAAACGGAAGGGGCATGCTTTCTCGAGGTTGGTCAAGGAAACCTGAGGGCTGAAGGAGGAGGAGCTATCTCTGGGAAGAATGGGACTGGGAGGGCAAAGGCCATGCAAAGGCCCTGTGGTAGGGAGGATCTGAATGCTAATGGAAGGTGAGTGAGGGAAGGCAGAGTGATAGGGAATGAGGTTTGGGAGTCGTTGTGGGACCCGCGCAGAACTTCAATGTGATGGGAAGTCCTTGGCGGAAGTCCTTGGTAAGCAGTTTGGCGGTTTAAAGAGGTCCCTCTAGCTGCTCTCTGGGGACTAGACTTCAAGGGCCATGGATGTGGCAGCAAGGAGACCTGGGAGGAGGAAGATGATGAAGGTGCCCCGGCAAGAAGTGATGGTGGCCTGGACCAGGAGTTGGAAACAGTGGATCCGGCCCACATTTTGGTGATTGAGCTGACCAGACCTGCTGACAGATTGGGTGAGGGAGAAGGGTGGGGGCAAATGAAAGGAGACAAGATGGTGCGTACGTCTGTGGCTTAGGGACCTGCATGAGTGGAGGTCTCATTTGCTGTTGGAGGGCTGGGGGAGGAGCAAGCTCTGGAGAGTTCTGATCAGGCCATGTTACAAGGCAGCTTGGAATAGTCCTTAGCGCAGTGCTTCCCAGGATAGGGGGAGAGACACTGCCTTTCCAGGGAATGTTTGGCAATGCCCGGAGACATTTTTTGTTGTCACCACTGGAGGGGGAGGTGTGCCACTGGCGTCTAGTGGGTAGAGACCAGGGATGCTGGTAAATATTCTATAATGCCCAGGACAGCCTTCCAAATATCGGTAGTGCTGATGCTGAGAAATCTTATTTGAGGGACAAGGAATCCAGTCGCGTCGGTGTCTGGGTTCTGATCCTGACTGTGGGATCTTGGATGAGTTAGTGAGCCTCTTTGTAACTTAGTTTCCCCATCTTTCAAATGGGGGTGTGGATAGTCCCCCCTTGTATGGCTGTTAAAAGAATTTAATGAGTCGATAGTTGTAAAGATGTAAAGCACTGCTGGCGGTACCTGGGAGTCTTGGGAAACAAGCTCTCAAAAGCTAATGAGTTTGTTTTGGGTGGGAGGTAAGAGGGAGGACAGGGGCCTGAGGGTTGAGCCCTAGGGAACAGCAGCATTGAGGGGTGAGGGAGAGAAGGAAGAAGCAGCGGGAAGTCAGAAGAGGAGAATTCGGTGGCTTGGAGTAACCAGAAGAGTGTAGCGTCAAGAGGCCCAAAGAGGAAAGAGTGTCCACGTTGAGGTCTTCGTACAGTTTTAATGAATTGGACGGGATCAATCAGTTCAGAAAGTATAAATGAATAACAACAAAAACAGGTTCCGTTAATTGATCACTTACTGTGTGCAAGTGTTCTAAGTACTTAATACTTAACTCATTTTATTTGCACAACGAACCCACGGAGTAGGTACTATTAAGTCTCAGTTACCTGTTACAGTTGTACCCCCTTATCAGCGAGGTGCATGTCCCAAGATCCCCAGTGAGTGCTTGAAACTGTGGAGAGTACAAAGCTCTATATATACTATGTTTTTCCTATCCATACACACCTATGATAAAATTTAATTTATAAGCTAGGCACAGTAAGAGAGTAACAATGATAACTAATAATAAAATAGAACAATCGGAACAGTGTACTGTAATAAAAGTTAAGTGGGTGTGGTTTCTCTTTCTCTCAAAGTATCTTCTGTACTTTATGTACAGCGTGGATATACTAGACCGAAGGACCACTTACGTCTCGGGTGGGATGGAGCAGGACGGCGTGAGATTTCATCACACAACTCAGGATGGCGTGTAATTTAAAGCTTAGGCATTATTTACTTCTGGGATTTTCTGTTTAATAGTTTTGGACTGCGATTGACCATGGGTAACTGAAACCACAGAAGGTGGAACTGCGGATATAGGGAAGTAGCATATGGTGAAACAAACTGCCCCAGACACTGTGTTGTCAGGCAAAACTGTTTTATAACCCTTGGGGATTAGGTCAGGGATTCAGACGGGATGTGGTGATGACAGTTGGTCAGGTCAGTAACTAGAAACCTTGATGGCCTGGGATCACCTGGAGGACTGTGCACTGGCATGGTGGGTGCCTGGGCTGGGTTGACTGCGGCACGGGCATGCGGCCTCTCTGTGTGGTTTGGGCTTCCTCACAATATGGTGACTGGCTTTTGAGGAGAAACTGTGGAAAGAGAGTACTTGTTTCTCAAAAGACCAAGGCAGAAGCTGCAAGGTTTCTTCTGACCTACCTGGAGATCATGCAGTGTTACTTTGTTGCATTTTAGTGACTAAGCAAGCCATTAAGACCATTCCGGATTCAAGGGGAGGAGATTCAGACCCCACCTCTTGATGGGAGCCTCAAAGAGCAGGCTGGATGGCTGATATTTTTGCGGCCCTCTTTGGAAAGCACAGCCTGTTACATGTTTTTATCCTAATTTCTTCTCAGATGAGGAAATGGAAACATGATAAATTTAAGTAAGTCGCCTGAGGGAATAAGTAGCTATGCTGGGATTTGAACCCAAGTGTCCAAGCCCCCAAAACTTGTGAGCATATACATTAGATGAATATTGCCTCCTTGAGGGGCCGTAGGAGCCTTTCAGGTGGTTAGGGAGACAGCCTTGGATTCAGATTCCTGGTTCTCCCCATCACGGCTCACCCAGGAAGGCAGAAATAATCTCAGATCTCCCAGACAGAATTTAATTCAGATAATTGCCTAAAGGGTGAGGGGGAAGCCGAGAAGGCAGATGGGGGACACTAAGAGAGGAGCCACTGGGCCGGTGGAACAACAGAAGGAGGTGGGGTGACCAGGGCCCAGGGCCATTCGGTGAGCTAGAGCCTGGGGCAACAGCTGTCTTCAGGGAACTGAGACCGTGGAACAGACAAATTTGGTGCTGAAAGAGGCAGAGCAAGAGAGGGAGAAATAACCTGACTTCTCTCCCTCCTGTCCTCTGGTCTCCTGAATGGGCTTCCCACTGGCTGAACCTACCTGGAAGCCAAGACGCAAAGGGGGCTGGGAAATGTAGTCCCCTTTGTTACAGAACAAAGCAGAGGAAGGGTGTGGAGCAGCGCCCAAGGCAAGCAGGCTAATGACCCTTGACCTTGAGCAAGTGACTGCCTCTGAGCTCAGTGTATTACCTCAATTAAGGGCACTGCTGTAATTGCTATTTGCCTGAAAACTGATGATATGCAATGATTTTACCTCCTATGGCAGGACCCTCGTTAGCTTTACTGGTTCTCTTGGTTTTGAAGTTTAGCTCACTCTTATGTCAGAGGAGATTGGGGGCGTTCAGGGCGGTGTGGCCGTAGATTAGCTCACTCTTTATCAAACCCGGATCTTTCTTAGGACTCTTCTTGTCATGGGCCACCAACACACAGCTAATCAGTCTTCTTCTATACAGCCCAGCAGAGATCTGCTGGCCATGATTACGTCCCTGGCTTCCCCCAGGTCGCCCCTAGAGCAAGCTGAACACCCACAGACCGTTCATGGCTCCTCAATGGACAGCGTTTCCAGAACTCCACCTCGGGGTGGCTGTCTTGCGCCTGTCCTCCCTGAGGACCTCGAATGACTCCCAGACGGGCACAGCATCCAAGCACCCTGAGAGACGGGGGGCTGTTGCTTTCAGTCTGATCTGCGATCGAGCATGTCGCCAGGGGGAGTTGGAGAAAGTGCTGCAAAAGGCATCAACCGTTTACTCGTCCCTTTCATGGATTCTGGGAGATACGGCAGAATGGTGGGATATTTAGGATGACAACCACTTGCCCTTTCCGTCACATGACCTGTTTTGGTAGATACACGCCTGAGACTACTCTTGATTCACTCCCTTCCACTCCCCCTTTCTCACTCTGGCCTCCAATCTCTTCCTCCATCACTCCAGTCAGAGTCCTGCCTCGGGACCTTTGCACTGGCTGTTCCCTCCGCCTGGAATGCTTGTTCCTCCAGATATACACCTGGATCACCCCCTCCTTTAAGCCTTTACTCAATGTCATTCTTTTAATGAGGCTTCGTGGACCTCCTTATCCAGAATTGCACCGCCTTCTGGCACTCTCCACCCCGTTTTCCTACTTATTTTTGTCCCTTAACACCACCTTCTAACAAGCTATATTCATATCCATGTAACACATCGTTTGCCTCCTCCTGCTAGAATATCACCCTCACCAGGGCAGGGACGCGTACCGCTTCCCTTCACAACTGTATCTGCAGCACTTGGACCAGTGCCCGGAGCACAGCAGGTGCTCAATAACTGTTTATTGAACCCATGAAGGGGTTGGATGCTCAGAGCCCCCTCACATGCTGTTCCCGCTGCCTGAAACAGTTTCTTCCACTTCCACTCCAAGATTTATTCAGACAGAAAGACCACATATTTGTCTCTCATTTAGACAAATGAGACAACAATGTGACAGGAGAGTACCTTTTGCATTCTTGACCAATGATGGTTTTCATTATTCCTTCTCTCCCAGCCTACCATACTCTAAAAGCCCCCCTAAATCTCCTAGTTTTAGGGGAAAGACACAACAGGTATCTGGTCTCCCACTGGCTTAAAATAAACAGCTTTATTAACATATAATAAACGACATGGTTAAAATACACAATTTGATAAATTGTGACATATGTGTGAAACCAACCCCGTAATCAAGACAGTGAACATATCGCCCCCCAAAATCCTCCTCCTGCACTTTTGAAATTTCTTCCTCCCAGCCTTCTCGGTGCCCCCACCTGCCATTCCCAGGCAACTCCCAGTCCTCTTTGGGTCACCACAGATGTATGTGCATCTTCTAGAGTTTTATGTAAATGGAATCATACAATATTAATGCTTTTTCTTTTAAGCTTTATTTTTTAAAAAGATTTTTTATTTATTTTATTTTTAGACAGAGGGAAAGGGAGGGAGAAAGAGAGGGAGAGAAATATCAATGTGTGGTTGCCTCTCATGTGCCCCCTACTGGGGACCTGGCCCACAACCCAGGCATATGTCCTGACTGGGAATCAAACCCGCGTGCAACCTTTTGGTTCGCAGACCGGCGTTCAATCCACTGAGCCACACCAGCCAGGGCTTATTAATGCTTTTTAAGTCTAGTTCGTTCAGTTGGCATAATTCTTTTGCAATTCGTTCTACTGTTGTGTGTATCAGTTCTTTACTCCTTATTATCAGTGGGTAGTCAGTCATTCATTCTGAGGACGTAGCACAATTTGCCCTCTCTTAATGCTCGCCACCTCCTATAGTCATAGCACATTAAAGGTTGTTCGTGTCCTTCTTTCAGGATAGCATGCTCGCAAGGGCAGAGATTGCTACCTCGTTTATTTTTTTTATTAATTTGATTTTTTAAAAGTTTTAAAAAAAAGATTTTATTTATTTTTAAAAAGAGGGGAAAGGAGGGGGAAAGAGAAGAAGAGAAACATCAATGTGTAGTTGCCTCTCGTGCACCCCGTACTGAGGACCTGGCCTGCAACCCAGGCATGTGCCCTGACTAGGAATTGAACCAGCGACCCCCTTGGTTCGCAGGCTGGCGCTCAATCCTCTGAGCCACACCAGCCAGGGCAGGTCGCTACCTCTTTTGCTCAAAACTGTATCCCCAGGACTTGGATCACTACTTGGACCATAGTAGATCCTATTTATTGACCTCGTGAAGCAGTGGCTGGACGACCAGAGTCCTCCCTCATGCTGTTCCCTGGGCCCGGAACACTCCCCATTCTGTTGATGGGCACTTGGGTTGCTCCCACATTTTGGCTCTCACAGGTAAAGCTGCGGGAACACCTGTGCGCAGGTCTCCACGTGAATGTTCGCTTTCGTTTATCTTGGGTAACCGCCTGGGGGTGGACCAGGGTGCGGGGTAGTGCGCATTTAACTTTTTAAGAAACTGAAGAACTGTTTTTCCAAAGTGCTTGCGCTACCGGGTATCCCCTGCTGGAGCATGTGAGGACGGCTGCCTGGAATGCTTCTCCTCTTTGCTTCGCCATCTCTTAATCTCCGGTGTTATCAGGCCCGGCTCCCACCGAACCAGTCTCACGCTCTCAGTGCTTTTCCGCACACTCCCTCACCACCGTGGTAACAGCTGCTCAGTGTCCGTCTCCTCCCCAGACTACATAAGCTCTGTGAGGACAGGTTTCTGTCTTGGCCACCACCAGGTCCAGGGTTTAGCACACAGTAGTCACTCACTATGTGCTTGATGAATGAATGTATAACCCCGCCTAGTGTCCCAGATGCTAGATGGGAAATTCACTTGATTGGTATTTTCATTTCCAATGTGAAGGTGAGGCAACTGAGGCATCAGAAGGTACGGAGATCTATCCAAGGTCTCTCAGCTTGCAGCAGCTGGGCTGGGAGTCTGTCTGGATGCCCTCAGCTGACACAGATGTTGTGTGTGTGCTTGGGTGGGGGGGGGGAGGGGAGAAGAGAGGCTGGTGCAGGGAGGCTGTAGAAGACCAGGATGAGGAGTTTATGCTTCGCACCTCTGCTTACAGGCTTTGAAAAGGGTGCATAGCTCACCCGCCCTCTCTGGTCTGCACGATGAAGTGTTGCAGACTCAAGATTAAGGGGCTGCAAGGGCTGAAGGCAGAGGGCCCTCCTTTCTCTGTCTCCCCAGCAAACCTTGGTAACAGGCATTTCCTGTTTCCGGCCGCTCCCTGGGGCTGGGGTGGGGGCGGGGGTGGGGGAGCTGATTACAGCAGCGTGCTTAGCTGTGGGTCCCCTCTCCGGCTCTCCACCCACCCGCCCGCAGGAGCCACCAAAAGGGGTTCGTTCCTGCCCACTGGTACCCTGAAGAAGAGCAGCGAATAGTTAACCTTTCCAGCTCTTTCTTTGTCTAGGGCAGGGGCTATGCTGATGGGGGAATCTATAGGCAAAGGGGAAGTGCCAGGGTGCTGATTTGCATGTGGGTAAGATGCCAGCTGAACTCTGATACTCTGGTGAAAGGAGGAGGGGAGCTAAAGGGGTTGCCCCCCCAACAAGGAGGAAGTGTCCTTCTACACCCTGCCTATGTTTGTTTAAAGGGCCTCCTGTGCTTTGCCACCCTCTCCCACACCACAGGCTACCTGGAAGTTCTTCTGGTGGTCTAACCTCTGTCACTCTTGCTGTCTCAGGTAGTCCCTTTCTTCAGCTGGCCCTACTCTAGCCCAGAGGGCTGATGAGTCATACCCCTTTTCCCCTTCTGAGGTGTCACATGACTGGGGGGAAAGAGTGTCAAGGCTCAGCTGATCTCCCTGAGGTTTGGAAGGAACTTCCTCCCGCAGGCCAGATGAGGCCATCTGTTCTTTTGCCCTTAGTGACCTGCAAGCCCTGCCCGGAGTCAGTCCACGATCGCACAAAGGCTCCTGAGCTGGAGAGTGGTACACGTGGTTCTTGTCACATGCCGAGCCCCCCATTATGGTCCTGCATGGCACCAGGGGGAAGCCTGGTGTGGTTGAAAGAGAGGGTGGTGCAGTGGTTAGGGCCACGGCCTCTGAGGCCAGAGAGCTGGTGCGTGGCTCCTCGTTCCTACCTCTGCGGCTGAGGCAGGTGACGTCTCCACTATGAACCTCAGTTGTCTCATCTGTCCAAAAGGGATTCATTCACCCATTCACCAATGTTTATTGAGCAACTACTATGTGTCAGTCATTGTACTAAGTGCTGAGGTCACAGCAGTGAGAAAAATACAAGGCAGACTCTGCCCTTGTGGAGCTGATGTTCTAGTGTGTAGCGGGTGGAGGACAGATAAACAATAACAAAATAAATAAGTGACACATATAGTGCTCCAGACAATAGGTTGCAGGGGGGTGAAAAATAAAGCAGAAAAGGAAGATGGGGAGTGCTGTGTGCATGCATGTATGCATATGTTGCAGTTTTAGAGTGGTTGGGAAGGTCTCACTGAGAAGTGGCATTTCATCAAAGGTGTGAAAGAGATGAGGAAGGGAGGCACCAGGTTAATTGTGGGACTGACATTCTAAGCAGAAGGCAACAGCTAGTGCGAAGATCCTGAGGTTGGACCATGCCTGACATGTTCTAGGAAGAGTGAGGAGACCCTTGCAGCTGACGTAGAGTGAGTGTGGTGGAGAGTGGGGGGTGATGGGGACAGGTTGGGTAGTACCTGTGGGCTGCAGGGAGAACTTGGGGTTGCATCTGGGTGGGATGAGAGTAGTGGGAGGGTTTTGACGATATTTCTCTGGTTACTGTATTGATAATAAATTATAGGGGTTTGGGGTAGGAGCAGGGAGTCCAGTGAGGAGATCATTACAATAACCTAGGTGAACGATGAGGGTGGCTTGAACCAGGGGGCGGCAGTGGGGGTGGAGAGAAGGGGTGGGATCCTGGGTATATTTTGAAGGTGGAACCAACAGGGTTTGCTGATGGTTTGGAAGTGGAGTGACAGAAAAATGGAAGAGTCAGGTCGACTCCAACGTTTTGGGCCTAAATCACGGGAAGGACAGGTATTATTAGAGCCTGCCTCCTAGGTATTGGTGTAGCGACGCTGTTGGGAGAGTTAAACAGATCTCCGCACATCAG
Organism: Mormoops blainvillei; assembly: GCA_004026545.1. NCBI lineage: Eukaryota > Metazoa > Chordata > Mammalia > Chiroptera > Mormoopidae > Mormoops > Mormoops blainvillei. The sequence goes on along the minus strand of PVJD01004336.1, from coordinate 69,915 downwards.
AGTCTTCGTACAAGGTTTGGAAAAGGCTAGGTTCCCGATAAATGGTGCCTCCTCCCGACAAGGGCTGGGGTGGCCATGGCGGCGATGCTGCAGGTGGTGGTGATGATGATGGAGTTGAGGACGGTAACGGTGACAATAACAACGATGGTGTGACTGATAATCGTGATACTGGCGCTGGTGACAATCGTGACGATACCGATAACGACCATTTTCAGATATCGTGGGCCCACACCATGCCAAGCGCTTTCCATGTATTACTGTATCGAATCACAGCAACAGGACACGGCAGCACTTTGGCAGTCCCCGTTTAGCAGGTGAGGAAACAAGTCGAGAGAGGGGAGGTGACGTGTGCCGTGGCACACAGAAGGTAGGAAGATCTTCCCGTGTCCTTTCGGATTCGAAGCCTGTTGGGGGTTCGTGCTCCGCCCTGTTCCCCTCCCTTACCACCCCAGGACCCTCCTCCTGACTCCAGGCGCAGAGGAGAAGCGGTGGGAGAGAGAGCTCTGAAACTTAGTGCTGGTCACACCGAAGGCACCGTGACCCTGGTCGGGAGAGAATTTGCTGACAGGAGAAATGTGTTGGGACCTCCTTCTGCCTGCAGCGCCTCACTGTTGTCCTGTCCCAACACCTCTGGGGAGTTTTCCTGATCCCATATTTCTCACTTAGACTCTTTATGAAGCCCCAGTGAATTTGAGCATTTGCGCGGCAGTCATTCTCTCTCTTTTTTAAAAATCCTCACCCGAGGACTTGTTTTTGTTTTTGTTTTTAAATTGATTTGAGAGAGAGAGAGAGAGGAAGGTGGGATGAGGTGCGGGGAGAGAAACATCAGTGTGAGAGAGAAACGTCGATAAGTCGCCTGAGGGTAATGTAAGTAATTTTAATTGCATGGTGGCCGCAGTCACTGCAGGTGGCACCTGGGATGACTTTAAGCAGACCATGGATACAGCATAAAGACCATCGCTCACGTAGTGGTGAAGGCCAGTCTCCCCTTGGTTCTTTTCTGGCCCTTCTTGTTTCACCATGGAGAGTCTCAGTTCAGCTCTATTGTCATATATTCTCCTTAATGTGAAATCTATCACATACGCATGAGGACGAGGAAGACCTATGGGAAATGTTTAAAGAATCATAAAATGAGCAATGTACCCATCACTCTGGTGAAGAGTTAGAACATTACCATTTCTTGGGGATCCTTAAAACAATCTTTCTCAAACCTTTTTTTTTTTTCCCCTGACTCTAATTATAGTGTAATAAATGCATTTTTTAGCCCTGGCTGGTGTGGCTCAGTGGATTGAGTATCAGCCTGCAAACCAAAGGGTCGCCAGTTCAAATCCCAGTCAGAGCACATGCCTGGGTTGCAGGCCAGGTCCCCAGTAGGGGGCATGTGAGAGGCAACCACACACTAATGTTTCTCTCCCTCTCTTTCTCTTTCCTTCCCTTCTGTCCAAAAATAAATAAATAAAATCTTAAAAAAAAAAAGAAGTTATGAAAGTATTCATAAATTAAAAAAAGAGAAATGCATTTTCCCTCATGATTCCCCAGCCCACTGCCATAAGAACACATGCCACTGAAATGAAAGCTTTTCACCCCTAACCCTTTCTACATTGAAAACATTGCAGCGCATTTTATTCCACTCTAGTGGAATCTGCTAAGCTCATTCTGTGGCCTGCTAATGGCTCACAGTTCGGAAAACAGTCTTACAAGCCCGTTCGCCCTTCCTTGATTATACAACCCTCTCTTCCCTCCCCCGGCTCCCCAAAAGTAGCCACTATCTTGGACTTTGGGCAATAAATTCTCTGACATTTTTATAGTTTTGCTACATATGTGTTCCTAAACACTTAACTGCTTAATTTTGCCGATGTCTGTACTTGATGTAAATAGAATTATAATGTATGTATGAATTGCTTTTTTATTTAACATATGCTTTTGAAATGATCCATGTTTATGTCTATGGCTGTAGTTAATCCTATTGTAACATGGTATATAGTATTTGACTGTGTGAACTACCCCAACTTATTTATTCATTCTACTCTTGATGGATATTTGGGGCGTTTCCATTACAGGGCTTGTATTAGTTAGCTATAGTTGTGTAACAAATTATCCTAAGGTTTAAGAGCAGACAAAGATTTATCATGTCAGACAGTTTCCGAAGGTCAAGAATCTAGGAATCCCACATTCAACTGGAAGCAGACATGCAAGTGTGTGAATATCATGAGGCAGGGATCACTGGGGCCATCTTTTTTCTTTTTTAATTTTTAAAAAAGATTTTATTTATTTATCTTTAGAGAGAGGGGAAGGGAGGGAGAAAGAGAGGGAAGAGGAAGGGCTCAGCAAAGAAACAATGGCCTCTGCCAGCACTTCTGTCTGGGAGAAAGCTGTCCCTCCAGTGCTGGCCTTGAAGCCAGACTCTTCAGGCCTCCCTGTATGTCCCCTGTGCCTTTTGAGCTACCGCCCCAGTGCTGCAGCTCAAAGTAATGAGTCCACCAGCAAGTAAGTCTGCATGTGGGCCCTTTAAGAGAAATGCCTGGGACTCCGGAAGCCCTCTGTCTCTCTTAGCCACAATCTTCACTGGTTTCCACAGCCAGAAGTTGTGGGGACTTCTCTTCCTGGCACTGGAGCCCTGGGCTGGGGGCCCTGGTGTGGGGCTGGGTTGCCTCACTCCTCAGGGGGGACCTCTGTAGCTGAGATATCCCTCCTGATTTTTATCCACCACATGTGGCTGTGGTACCGTCCCGTTCCGTGTCTCTACCCCTCCTACCGGTCTGGACATGTCTCCTTCTTTACATCCTCAGTTACAGGACTTCTGTTCAGCTAGTCTAAAGGAGATTCTGAATGATGGTTGTTCTGTAGTTTAGTTGTAATGTTTAAGTGGTCATGGAAGAGGTGAGTACACCATTCCCCTACTCTGCCACCTTGATCGGATGCCCTAAAATGACTTCTTAAGTGTTAAAATTTCAGACCTTGATATGAGAATCCCCTGAAAGGTCTAGCCCTTTCCCCCATTAGAGCCAAACATGCATCAGAATTATGTGAAGCACCAGTTAAAATGAAGGTTGCTGGCTTCCCCACCACTCCAACTGAGTCAGAATCTGTAGGGTTTGGAATCCAGGAATCTGCATTTTAACCAAAAGCCCCCAGGCGATTCTAGTGCCCAGTAAACTTTGGGATTGGCTAGCCTAGCCTCTGTCCCTAGATAGTAGCTAGGATATACCAGGAGCATAGCTTTTAAATTCTCACTTGCTCTCACATAAAGAAAATAAAGGACAGAAAACTTGCAGTCATTTTAAAATTCAGAGTTTATAACCCTTCTTGCCTGCTGTTACTCAATTCCTCCTAGATTTTAGATTCTCCTTGTTTACTAGATTTTAGATTCTACCTGCTCGTACTTGTACCTAACCCTTTGCTGCCCTCCTGGCCTTTGATGTGGGATTGCAGAGACAGAAACACACAAGCACTAAATTTAGACTCCCGGTTGCTCTCCCTTCCTTTCCTCCCTCCATCCTTCAACACTTCTGATTTTTTTGTTTTTTGTTTTTTAAAATTTTCATTTAGTTTAAAAACACCTCTACATTTGGAAAGCTCTCTGCACTAAGAACTTGAGTTACTCCACATGCTTCTTCATCAAGTTTATAATTAGTGTTACTCATTCCAGGTACGAACATTTTGGGCACAGGAGGTAGGACTAAAAAAAAAGAGAGAGCATCTGGGAACAGCTTTGATGGGTGGTGCTGGCTCAGGGTACCTCATGAGGTTCTTCAAGGTGTTGGTCTGGGCTGCCATCGTCAGTTTAAAGATGAAAGATTAGTTTCCAAGATGGCTTTTTCTCCTTTTGGCAGGAGATCTCAGTTCCATGCCATGCAGGTCTCTCCATAGAGCTGCTCACAATATGGATTCACCCAGAGAAGGAGGGTGGGGAAGAGAAAGAGAGAGAGAGACAGACAGACAGATATTTGGGGCGGCCACACTTCCTTTATGAACCTTTGAGTCCCACGCTGTCAGTCACAGTCCTACCCACATTCAGCTGGAAGCAACATGCAAGGGTATGAATATCACAAGGCAGGGATCACTTGGGCCATCTTTTTTTTTTTTTAATTTTAAAAAAAGATTTTATTTATTTATTTTAGAGAGAAGGGAAGGGAAGGGAGAAAGAAAGGGAGAGAAACATCAATGTGTGGTTGCCTCACGTGCGCCCCCTATCGGGGACCTGGCCCGCACCCCAGACATGTGCCCTGATTGGGCAATCCAACCGGGGCGACCCTTTGGTTCGCAGGCCCACACTCAACCCACTGAGCTACACCAGCCGGGTGGGGCCATTTTGAAAACTGGCTGCCTGGGATTGATTCTTAAAGTGTTCTTGCTCTGGAAACCCTTGTACCCATCTCTTGGTGCATTTGCAAGTGTTTCTTTATGATTTAAACCTGGGAATCTTGGGGTCAATGGATAGATAATGCCAAACTGTTTTCCAAAGTTTTTAAACCATTTCATGCTCCAAGAAGTAGTGTATGCTTCTGGGATCCTGCCTCTTTGCCAATACTTGGTATTTGTCTGACTTAAAAATTTTTGCATATTGGGTGGGCAGGAGGAAATCATATTTGTGATTTTAATGAGCACTTTTGGATAATCCTGAGGATGACCGTCTCTTCAGGTGTTTGGAGGCAGTTGTAATTCTTCTTCAGTGAAATGCCTGTTCACGTCTCACCCATTTTCTGATTGAACTGTCTCTTCATTGAGTCACCAGGAGTTCTTGATATATTTTGGAAAGTGTGTAACAAATGTCCACTTTCACTTTATGATTGTCTTTTCCTTCTCTTCATGATACTTTTTAATGACTAGAACCTTGTTTTCATTCAGTCAGAGCTTTTCCTGTATGACTTACTGCTTCAGAGTCACCCCCAAGTCGTACAGCTGTCCCCTTAAATTGTCTTCTGAAAGTCTTGCCTTGGGCATCGAAGTCTTTAACTCCATCTGGAATTGATTTTGAGTAGGATATGAGGTAGGATTTCGATTTAATTTTTCTTGCGCTTATGGCTAACCAGTTGGACCACCCACAATCACAAAGTAGCACCTCTTTTCACCACGCATCTGCAACACCTGCTCAGCCATAGAATGCATTTTCATATACATGTGGTTTCTCTCTGAGCCCTCTAGTAAGGGTTATTTGGGTTCACCCTGTATTACTTACCTATTGCTGAGCAGCAACTTACTCCAAAACTCAATCATGTAAATTAACCATTATGCTCACCAATGATTTCCATCAGGATTTCTGACACCTGCAGTCGGATGTTGGCTGGGGCTGGAGGGTGCACTTCCCGGGTGGCTCAGTCAGCTAGGACCTCGGATCCTCTCCACATGGGACCGATTGAGCAGCCTCTCAACATGGGGAGCAACTCAAGAGGCCAAAGTGGAAGGTGCAACACCTTCTGTTCCTCAGCCTTGAATGGTAGTCACGTATTGCTATTTCCATCATACTCTGTTAGTCAGTTGCACAGAGGCAGCCGTGGGTCGGTGTGAGAGGGAATTATAAATGGCATGAATACTGCGGGTTGCAGACCATTGGGGACCATCTTGGAGGCAAACTACTATGATTATGGTGTCTTCATGACTGTAGATTTATGATGAGCTGATATCTGATAGGACTAGTATTCCCACTTTACTTTTTGTTTATAGAATTGTCTTGGCTCTTTGTGACTCTGCTTTTCCATACAAATTTTAACATTCACGCGTCAAGTTCAGCGAAAAACCCAGTGAACTTAATAAACAATAAAAACACAATGAAACAGAGAAACAAAATCCTTAAACTTCAAAATGAAAATATGATCTGGCTTACAATAAATCTTATTTTAAAAAAACAACATTTTGGGACTTTAATTGAAATTGCATTGAATCTATAGCTCAGTGTTGAAGAGGGTTAAAAAATTTTAAATATTGCGTCTTTCTAGATAAGAATTAGTGGACCTTCCACTCTATTTACTTAGCTTTTCTTTTCTGTCTTTTGATAGCATTTTATCATTTTCTCCATAAAGGATTTGCATTTCTTTTTGTTAGATTTGTTAGCGATTACCAGCTTTTTTATTTGTTTGTTTTACATTTTTAAGATTTTGGTAAATGGTATCCTTTTAAAATCAAAGCCCAATTTTCACACAATGAAATGCTCAAGACTCCAGCTTGCCGTTCAATCAGTGTCAGCACTTGTTTACCCTTGGGCAACCCAGGGCCTTATCAAGACAGAGAACATTTTCATCACTTGTGGGATTTCTAAGTCAATCTTCACCCCCCTCCCCACCCCAGGGGCAACCACTGGTCTGATTTCTATCACCGTAGGTTAGTGTTGCTTATTCTAGGATTTTGCAAATGTTATCTTTAAAAAATTTTTTTTCTGACTAATTATTGTTGATGTACCAACACAGAGTAAACTTCATTTATTGATATTGTGTTCAGTCACATTGTAAAATTATTTTGCTTTATTTTTAAAAATAATTAAAAAATTTTTTTCAATTACAGCTGGCATACAATATTCTACTAGTTTCAGGTATACGGCACAGTGTTAGACATTTATATAACTCATGCAGTGATCACCACAATAAGTCTTGAACCCACCTGGCACCATACATATTTATGACAATATATTGACTATATTCTCTAGTCTGTACTTTACATCCCCGTGACTATTTTGTAACTGCCAATTAGTACATCTTAATCCCGTCACCTTTTTCACCAGGCCCCCCAAACCGCTTCCTTCTGGCAACCATCAGTCTGTTCTCTGTGTTTATGAGTTTGTTTCTGTTTTGTTCATTTATTTTGTTTTTTAGATTCCACATGTAAGTGAAACCATGTGGTGTTTGTCTTTCTCTGACTAACTTCACTTAGCATAATAGCAAAATTATTTTCTTAATGATAGTTATTTATCTGTACATTCTTTTGGGCTTTCTATGTTGACAATCGGCAACATCATCTGCAAAAAATGACCATTGTATTTCTTTCTCTGTCCTGTCCTGCAGTGCAGGCAAAGATCTTCAGTACACTCATGAGTAGAAATAGTAAGAACGGGCACCTTTAACTTGGCTCTGATTTTGCAGGCCATCTTTTTAACATTTTATTCTTAAGTATAATGTTTCACTTTTTATTTAAAACAAAGGCTCAAGGTTTTTTGAAGATGCTTTATATCAGTTACAGAAGTTCCTTTCCATCCCTTCTCTGCCAAGAGTGTTTTTTTCTCTTTCTTTGTTTACCGGGAGGGGATGTTGAATGGCTGCGGTGTCTTTCATGTGTCTCTCGCTGTGCCTAATCTCTTGTTGACAGGGAGAGAACAGGACCCAGCTGGAATGTAGTAACGCCGTTCATATCACATGGATTTTACACTGGCTTTGGTTTACAGCAAATGATCCTAGTTTCCTTTGCTAGTATGATGCAAAGTTCTCTTCTTAAATACGGCTACTTAAGTGGAAGTTAATTCAGCATCCATGCTCCGTAGGGAATCGTTTAGGTTAGGGAGGCTGTGGATGTGGCAATAATCGAGAAGATATAGTCCGAGGAGGGAAGTGTGAAATACACAATACAAGAAATACTGCGTATTGAGTTGATTCATAGGTGCTGTCAGATCCGGTGCTTGAAGTCACGCTACCTGGGCTTGCATCCTGGCTGTCTGGCTCTGCCTCAGTTTCCTTATCCGTAAAATGAGGGTAATAGTAGTACTTACCTTGCAGGATTATGATGAGGATTCCCTGTCTTCTATCAGTGGGTAGATAGATAGATACACGGAGAGAGAGACACAGACAGGCAGACAGGCAGACTCAGAAGCAGAGAGTAGCGTGGCGGTTGCCAGGGGCAGGGCGTTGGAGGAGCTGAGGAGACGTGAAAAGGCGCACGAACTCGCAGCGATGGAGGATGTAATGTAATGTGACTCTAGATGTAATGAGAGACGTAGTGTCCAGGCGTGATGACCATCCTTATAAGCACTGCTGGTAACACCGGACACACGCTAAGAGCACAGTTTTCGGGGCCATGAGTCACGCACCGAAACGCGGCGACTGTGTGAGACGGTGTGTGAACCCGCTTGACTGCAGTCATCTCGCTATGAGCACCCGGCGCTCATGTTGTACACCTTAAATATATGAGACAGCTTTCACTTTGAAGTATATACATTTTAAAGATACATAGACAGAGTGCTGGGGGTCGAGCATGTACGCGATGGCTCTCACGCACGGCAGTGAGATGCTGTGGCCCAGAAAGTCGGCTCGAGGTTCACAGCATCCTGCAGTTTAACTCTAGCTCCTCCGCGGCCTCCCTCTTGGGCCGCTTCCCATCCCTCTCCAAGCCTGCCTCCTCATGAGGAAAATGGGCATTAGAAACTCACAGGGTAGCCATGAGGACAGAATAAATCTGAGCGCCCAACCGCAGGTGGCAGGCAGCTAAAAATGCAAATGTCATTGTAGAATCACCGAGCCGGCCTAGCTGCCCGAGGAGTCAGCTGGAGAGCTGGTTAAAAGGCAGCCTTCCAGGCCTCATTGACAAATACTTTGTGCGGGTCTACTCCGCTGTTCTGGGCACTGGACGTCCACCAAGCGATAGAACAGCGGCCCTGCCCTCCTAAAAGTGATCTTTTATTTGGGGGAGGTAGGGAGGATAGAAAATGCTAGAGTGGGGCTTGGGGGTGTGCTTACAGTGCTAAATAAAGTGCGCAGAGGGGGCCTCATGGCAAGGGTGATCTTTGAGCAAAGACCTGAAGAAGGTGGCAAGGAACGTTGTGGACATCTGGGTGTCTTGAGTTTGCCAGGGCTGCCGTTGCGAAGTTCCGCAGACTCGGGGCTCCAGCAACAGAAATTTATGTCTTACAGCTCTGGAGGCTGGAAGTCCAAATCGAGGCCCAAGTGGGTTTGGTTTCTTCCGAGGCCTCTCTCTTTGGCTTGCAGATGACCACCCTCTCCCTGTGTCCTCACATGATCTTTTCTCTGTGCATATCTGTGTCCTAGTCTCCTCTTGTAAGGACATCAAACATATTGGATTAGCGTCGCCTCCTTTTACCTCAGTTACCTCTTTAAAGGCCCTGTCTCCAAATACCAATTCCATTGTCCTGGGGGTTAGGACTTCAACATATGGATTTTGGGAGGAACACAATTCACCCATAACACAGGGGAAAGAACATTCCAAGAAGCAAGCGTAACTAGCTCAAAGGCCCTGGGGCAGGACAGTGCCTGGCATATTGGAGGAACGGGGAGGCCTGTGTGGCTGGAACAGAGTGAGTGAGGCAGAGAGGAGGAGGAGGTGAGGGCAGAGGGGTGATGGGGCCAGGTCGTGCAAGGCCTTGTGGGCCTCAGGGAGGACTCAGGCTTTTACCCCGAGGGAGGTGGGAGCCCCAGAGGGCTGTGGGCAGAGGGGACACTGGACCTAACTCCAGTGTCCACAGACTGAGTCGGTTTGAAGGGGAAGGACCTGGAAGATGCATTTTTCTAAGTTGAGATATATAATTCATAGACCGCCAAATTGACCATTTTAAAGCATTCAATTCGGTGGTTTTTTCTTTTTAATTATAGTTTATTGATTATGCTATTACAGTTGTCCCAATTTTTCCCTCTTCGTCCCCCTCCACCCAACACCCCCACTCCCTCAGGCAATCCCCACACCATTGTTCATGTCCATGGGTCATGCGTATAAGTTCTTTGGCTACTCCATTTCCTATATTATACTTTACATCCCCGTGGCTATTCTGTAACTACCTATTTGTACTTCTTAATCCCCTCACCTCCTCACCCATTCCCCCCCCCACATCCCCCTCCCATCTGGCAGCCATCAAAACGCTATGTGTATCCATGATCCAGTCTCTGTTCTTCTTGTTTGCCTGGTTTGTTTTTTAGATTCAGTTGTTGGTAGATATGGTTTTATTGCCATTTTATTGTTCATAGTTCTGATCTTTTTAAAAAATAAGCCCCTTAAACATTTCATATAATAATGGTTCGGTGATGATGAGCTCCTTTAGCTTTTTCTTGTCTGGGAAGCTCTTCACCCGCTCTTCGATTCCAAATGAGAGCCTTGCTGCGTAGAGCGGTCTTGGCTGTAGGGCCCTGCTTTTCATGGCTGACTATTTCTTGCCAGTCCCTTCTTGCCTGCAAAGTCTCTTTTGAGAAATCAGCTGATAACCTTACGGGGACCCCCGTAGGTAACTAACTTCTTTTTTCTTGCTACTTTTAAGGCTCCTTCTTTATCTTTAACCTTTGGCCTTGTAATTATGATGTGTCTCGGAGTGGGCCTCTTTGCATCCCACTGGTTTAGGACGCTCTGTGCTTCCTGGACTTGCATGTGCATTTCCTTCACCAAATGAGGGAAATTGTCTTTCACTATGTTTTCAAATAGATTTCCATTTCTTGCTCTTTCTCTTCTCCTTCTGGCGTCCCTATGATGCAAATGTTGGACCTCTTGAATTTATCCCAGAGGCTGCTTATACTATTCCTCATTTTTTAAAATTCTTTTTTCTTCTTGTAGTTCTGATCGGTTGTTTTTTTTGCTTCCTTATGTCCTAAATCATTGATTTGATTTTTGGTTTTATCCACTCTACTGATGTTTCCCTGTAAATTGTTCTTTATTTCAATTAGTGTATCCTTTATTTCTGACTGCATCGTTTTTATGCTCTGAGGTCCTCACTAAGTTCCTTGAGCATCCTTATAACCAGTGTTTTGAACTCTGCATCTGATAGATTGCTTTTCTCCATTTCGTTGAGCTCTTTTTCTGGAGTTTTGATCTGTTCTTTCACTTGGACCACGTTTCTTTGTGTTATCGTTTTGGCGGCCTCCCTGTGTTTGTTTCTATGTATTAGGTAGAGCTGCTTTGACTCCGTGTCTTGGTCGTGTGACCTAATGTAGTAGGTGTACTGTAAGGTCCAGTGATACAGCCTCCCTTATCAGCCAAGTTGGGTACTTGAGGTGCGCCCTTTGTGTGAGCTGAGTACACCCTCCTCTTGTAGTTGAGCCTTGCTTGCTGTTGGCAGATCAGTGGGAGGCACTTACCCAGGCCAGTCAGCTGCAAGGATTGGCTGTGACCACTGACCACCAACCTCTACCCTCACTGGAGGATCGGCTGTGCAGGGGCAGGGTGTTGGTACTCTGACTTGGTCTGTTGGTGTCCACTGGGTGTGCTGGCCCTGGGATTTCCCTGGCGGTGCAGACCAAGGTCAGCCCCAACCTGTGTTTTGCCCAGGACGCCCTGCCTGAGCTATAGAGCAACCTGAGATGGCTGCTACTTGTGCTGGGCTTGGAGATTCCCATCCAAAGCCAAACTGTGAATCCAGGCTGGCTGCTGCTAGTGCTGGGCCTGGGGCTCACTGAGGCCAGCTGGTGCTTGTTTGAGAGGATTCAGGAAGTTGTGCAGTATGAGCCAAGACCAGCCATTCATATGAAAAGCAGCTTAGGTCGGCCTGTAAGTTGGGTGGGGTAGAGTCTCTGAGGATCTCCAAGGAGGGGTGGGTGAAACTGTGTTAGCCAGTTTGTTAGAGTCTCAGATATGGCACCAGCTTGCTGGCTCTGTGGGGAGAGGGTTTAGAAAAGGGACAATGGCCTCTACTTGCCTTGATGCCAGACACTTCAGTTCCTCCCAGTGTGCCACTGGTGCCTTCAAGCTGCTACCTCAGTGCTGGAGCTCAGAGGGAGTGAGTCTGAGTAGGTGAGTCCGTGTGTGGGCTCTTTAAGAGGAACTGCTCGGGGCTCCAGGAGTTTCTTCCACTGACTCAATCCCCGCTGATTTTTGCAGCCAGAAGTTGTGGGGGCTTATCTTCCTATCACTGGAACCCTGGGCTGGGGTGGGGCCTGCTGTGGGACTGGGACTCCTCACTCCCAAGATACCCCTCCTGAGTATTTGTCCACCACATGTAGGTGTGGGAGCAGCCTGTTCCGTGTGTCCACCCCTCCTCCCAGTCTGGACGGGTGTGGTTTCTTTAATTCTGTCGTTGTCTGGCTTCCTTGCGTTTGCCTGCTATCAGCTCATTCAAATGTCCCAACATTCGACTTGATTTCTGATGGTTCTGAGTGACGGCTGCTCTATAGTTTAGTTATAATTTTGATGTGGTTGTGCGAAGAGGTGAGCCACGTCTGCCTATACTGCCTTCTTGACCAGAAACTCAGTGGTTTTTAATATATTCACAAAATTGTACAGCGATCACAACTATCTAATTACAGAAACTTCATCATCCCTAAAGGAAACCCTATCCCCATTAGCAGTCACCCCCAATTCTCTGCTCCCCAGCTCCTGGCGACCACTAACCTGCTCTCTGTCTCTGGATTTGCCTGTTCTGGACGTTTCACATAAATGGAAACACACTCTCTGCCCTTTTGTGTCTGGCTCCTCCCACTGAGCATCATATTTTCAGGGTTCATTCATGTCGTAGTGAGTGTCAGTGTTTCCAGGGTGTGGATTTACCTGTTCTGGGCATTTTGTATGAATGTGGTGACATAGTATGTGGCTTTGGGTGATGCGTTTTAACCAGGTCTCCTGATGAACGTGCTCCAGAAATCTTGGTCAACGTCGAATTTGTGGAAGAGTGCTGGGGGCCACGGGGGAGGTCAGCTCTGGGTGCTCGGGGAGGCTGTAGGTTGGGAGGTTGGTTAGAATTCTTTAGAGAGAGCCGTGCTCATTGGGACATTTGAGTGACCTGATATTGGGCAAATGCAAGGATGTGAGGGCTTGTTCATACCAGTGCCAAATACTCCCCAAACCAGCAGGACATCCTGTATGTCTGACTATTGATGTCTTTTGGTTGCAGGCAATAGTAACCCAACCCAAACTGATTTAATCAAAAAAGAATGTGTTGAAATGGAAAAGTTCGGGGGTATTCCATATAAATGGGAACATACAACATGTGATCATTTGTGTCTGGCTTCTTTCACTCAGCATCATGTTTTTGAGGGTATCCACTTTGTATATCAGTATTTTGCCCCTTTTTTGGGGGAATGATATTCCACTGTATGGATATACCTCCTTTTGTTTACCCGTTTATTAGTGGATGGACATTGGTAAATTCATAGAGACAGAAAGCAAACTAATGGTTGCCGGGGGGAAGGAGAAGAGTGGGGAATGGAAAGTAACCACTTAATGGGTACAGGGCTTCCTTTTGGGGTGATAAAACTGTCTTGGAACTAGACGGGGTGATAGTTGCATACCGTTGTGAATATACTAAATGCCACTGTAGTGTACGCTTCAACATGCTCAAATTTTTTCATTGTGGTAAAATAGATGTAATACTTATTTCATATATGTATAAATATAATAATACAAATTTTTTTGTTTTTAATTATTCTTTTTAAAAAAGATTTTATTTATTTATTTTTAGAGAGAGGGAAGGGAGGAAGAAAGAGAGGGAGAGAAGCATCAAAGTGTGGTTGCCTCTCAAGCACCTCCTACTGGGGGCCCAGGCACGTGCCCTGGCTGGGAATTGAACCGGCGACCTTTTGGTTCGCAGGCCAGCACTCAATCCACCTTTCCACACCAGCCAGGGCTATGTTTTATAACTATAAATAAAATTTATATCAAGATATGTTGATAATATATAAATAAAATTATATTTATCATGTAACCATTTGTAGGTATACAGTTCAGTGGCATTAAATACGTCCACATTGTTATGTAACTGTCACCCCTATATCCAAAACTTTTTTGAGACTGAAGCACTATTCCCATTAAACACTAACTCCCCATCCCCCTCCCTTAGCCCCTGCCTCCCACCATCTACTTTCTGACTTTGTGGATTTGACTCCTCTCGGGACGTCCTATAAGTAGAATCACACAGTTATTTACCCTTTTGTGTCTGACTTATTTCACTGAGCATAATGTTTTCAAGGTTCATTCATGTTGTAGCATAAATAAAAATCTTATCCCCTTTTTAATGGCTGGATAATATTCCATTGCATGTATTATAGCACCTTCGGTTACTGGTTAATAGTTAACTTTATGTTATGTGAATTCTACCTCAGTGCAAAAATTGAGGGGTAGATCTGGCTCCAGGTACAGCTTTCTCTCTATCACAAGAGGGTGTGGTTTACGGAGGGGGTCTGTGCTTTACTTTCCCCTTCCGTGCCAGTCCCCAAGTGAAACCACCGGGGCTCAGCTTCACCCCGTCCCATTATGTTTCCCACCCTCCTTTCGGTTCTGTCCACAGTTCCTGTGCCTTAAGAACATCCGTACCTTCTTGTCTACCTGCTGTGAGAAGTTTGGCCTCAAGAGGAGTGAGCTCTTTGAGGCCTTCGACCTCTTCGATGTGCAGGATTTTGGGAAGGTAAGCTGAGCATATAGTCCAAAGATTGGATTTCAGTTTATTTCCATGAATGTCTACTCCAGGCAGGCTAAGAGCTGTTAGGGGCAGGACTGATGTGCTATACCAGGTCGTCTCCAAGTGCAAAAGACCTGGCTTAGGACCTGAGGACCAGGGTTCGAGCGCCTGCTTCGCCACTTGCCGTGTGACCACAGACGCTTGGCCATGCCTCTCTGAGTCCTAGGGAATGATACCATCCCGTTCTCTTTGAGAAGTTATGAGGATTAAATAGGACAGTAGGACCAAGTGGTGGGTGCTTAGTTGAGGGAGCACTGGCATGCTGCTGTGGGACGACGGGAAGGTGAAGAAAATCCTGAATTAGGCCCCCAGATGCATGGGGGTCTAACTTCGAGGTGCAGTCTCAGCGCCTTGGAGTCCAAGGCTGTGCTCTGGCATTTGGGTGGGCAAGGGGCTCGCTGAGCAAAACACTGCCCTTGTCACAGGTCATCTACACCCTGTCTGCCCTGTCCTGGACCCCAATTGCCCAGAACAAAGGGATCATGTGAGTAACCATTCAGGCGACAGACAGCTTTGGGCTGACCCCATCCTCCCAGTCCTTGAGATGCCCCCTGCCCCGCCTGGCCATCAGGCCTCGGGCTCACACCATCCTGCCCCCCAGGCCCTTCCCCACTGAGGAGGACAGCATGGGGGATGAAGACATCTACAGTGGCCTGTCCGACCAGATTGAGTGAGTGTCTGGGAACAGAGCCCTGCCCTTGGGGTCTGAGGGGGACACAACGTGGATCTGGGAGATGTTCTGAGGGGTCCCTGGCCTGGGGGCTCCCGTGGCCCTGCCTGACTCTGCGTCCTGCAGTGACACAGTGGAGGAGGACGAGGACCTATATGACTGTGTGGAGAATGAGGAGGCGGAGGGCGACGAGATCTACGAGGACCTCATGCGCACCGAGCCGGTGCCCATGCCGGTATGTGGGGGCAAAGCCCTGGGCCTGGGTGAGTGCACAGCCGGGGTCAGCCCCTGGTGCCCCAACACCGACCTCTCCTCCCCATCTCAGCCCAAGATGACAGAGTATGACAAGCGGTGCTGCTGCCTGCGAGAGATCCAGCAGACAGAGGAGAAGTACACGGACACCCTGGGCTCCATCCAACAGGTGCGATGCTCCCACCCAGCCCCTGCCAGGCGCATGCGTAGGAGCGGGCCGGCAGGTGCGTGTCCACCTGTCCTGCCGCCTATGGGGCCGTGCCGAGAGACCCCACTGTTCCCCTTACTTTGTGTATCTTTCTCTCTCTTCCTCCCTGGTTTTCTAGGTCCTTCACCCTTTCTCATTTCTCTCTTTGTCTTTTTCCCTCCGTGTATTCTCTCTGTCTGTCTCTATTATTGTCTTTGACTTTCTATTTCCTCTATTTCCTTTGGCCACTGCTTTTTTAACAGCTTCACTGAGGTTTAATTACTATACTAACAATTCACTGGCTTTAGGTACATACTCAAGGTTGTGCAACCATCACCACATTTTAATTTTAGAGCATTTTCATCATCCCCATGGAAACCCCATGTTCCTTCTCCATCACCTCTTAAGTCTCCATCCTTCCTGAGCTCCTGGCAACCACTAGTTCATTTTACGTCTCTTTGAATTGCCCATTTTGGATATTTCATATATGGGAATGATACAATATGTGTGTCTGGCTTTTCTCACTGAGCATCATGTTTCCAAGGTCCTGTCATGTTGCAGTGAGCGTCAGAGCTTCACTCCTTTTCATGGCCGAGTAATATTCCAGTGGGTGGATGGACCACATTTGGTTATCCATCAATGGGTGTTTGGGCTGTTTCCGCTCCTTGGCTGTTGTGAATAATGCTGCTGTGAACAGTCAGGTGCAGGTTTGCTTGTGGACATTCCCTGTCTCTCTTTTTCTGCCTGTCTCTGTTTCCTTGTCTCTGTCTTTCTCTTTGCTCTCTCCATACCTCCGTCTCTTTTTCTTTCAGTCCGTTCGTTCGCCTCTTTCCATCCCTGGCTCCCTGTCCCTGTCTCTCTGGACCTGGGCTGGAGGAAGGGGTCACACCTCCCTCTATCCTTCTCTCCCCTCCCTGCAGCACTTCATGAAGCCCCTGCAACGGTTCCTCAAACCTGATGACATAGAGATCATCTTCATAAACATCGAGGTGAGCCAGCCCCTCCCCAGCCCTCCACCTCATCTTGCTCACCTGTTCTCGGATTCCCCCCCCGGGCCACCGTCAGGCGGGGACCATCTGCTGGACCCATCTGTCCCTGGAGTGTGACGACGGAGAGTTGGGCAACAGAGAGCGAGTGGGTGACCCTTCTCCTGAGGCTTCTGCCGCACCCTCACCCCTCCCTCTGACTAGGACCTGCTTCGCGTGCACACTCACTTCCTAAAGGAGATGAAGGAAGCCCTGGCCACCACCAGCGCGGCAACCCTCTACCAGGTCTTCATCAAATACAAGGAGAGGTGAGACCCAGCTGGCCAGCCTCCGCCCCTGCACCCAGGCTGGGCATTAGAGAGACCTTGCGCTTAGAGACCACTGGACAAGGGAGGGTTTTCTCTTGTTTGCTTATGGACAAGGGGCTACCCATCTCCCTAGCTTTGCCTTTTGCGAGCTGGGTGTGGCTCTGGGAAGTCACATAACCTCTCTGCACTTCTGCTTCCGCATCTATAAAGTCAGTGTGGTACAGGAATGTACCTACCAGGGTTGCGGTGAGGACTGAAAAAATTGATGCCTAAAGTTCTTAGCACAGGGCCTGGCACACAGCATGTGCCCAGTAAGTTTGTTAAATAAATGAACATTGAGCAGAGATGATATGCCAAACGCTAACAGCCTCTTGTGCATTGTTTCATTTAATGTTTTAATAACCCCATATGGGAAATCCTATTGTTGTAATGGGGAGACGGAGGCTCGGCATCGCTCAGCTGGGAAGAGGCGGCAGGGGTCTGATGCCCAGGGCTGCCTGACCCTGCTGCCTGCCACCATTACCTGTCTGGCCACTGCTTTCTCTCCTCTTCCCACAGGTTCCTCGTCTACGGACGCTACTGCAGCCAGGTGGAGTCGGCCAGCAAGCACCTGGACCGCGTGGCCAACACCCGGGAGGACGTGCAAATGAAGCTAGAGGTCAGGGCTGGGCCCCACCTGGGGGGCTCTCCCACTCCTTCGCGGGCTCCGGGGACAGCAGGGAGGACACTGAGCAGGAGAAGGCATCACTTTCTGCTTCAGCCCAGCCACGGGTCTGCCCGTCAGAAGTTTGGGGAGGGAGGTCCTAGAGCAGGAAGAAATGGGCCGGAGCACTGAGCCCTGACCCCACCTGAACCCTGGCTCTAGCTGAGCCCTGATGCCAGGCTGAGGTGATGACCCTAAACTGAACTCGGCATCCAAACTGAATCTCAGCCCTGGGCTGAGCCCCAGTCCTGGCTGTGCACCAAGTCTGGGCTGAGCTCCAAATTCACACTGAGCCCTATCCTGGACTGAACCCCAACCGGAACCCGTGTGTCTGGTGGAAGCACAGATGGGGCAGCGATGATGAGGGATCACCTGTGTGCACCATACGCCCAGCCTCTTGGTGTGCATGGTGGGGACCGTCCACCCCTCTTTCTCTCTCCGGCCCCGCTCAGCTGGCAGGTCCCGGGCCCCCGCCCCAGGCCGCCTTCCAGCTGGGTCTCCAACCGCCCCTCACCCCATGGCATTCTTCCTTCTGTATTTCCTCAGGGGAGATAGGGTGCTTCCAGCTCTAGAAAAATCCATACCTGCCCCAGCCTCACCTTGCTTACGTGGTTCTCTGATCCCCCAGGAATGTTCTCAGCGAGCAAACAATGGGAGGTTCACTTTGCGGGACCTGCTGATGGTGCCAATGCAGCGGGTGCTCAAGTACCACCTTCTTCTCCAGGTGCACCAGTTGGGGCCCCCCTGGGTGCAGTGATTATGGCCTTGGCTTATCTACCTCCCTGTGTCGTAGGAGTAGGGGTGGGCTGGCTTCTGGAGGGTTCACTGGGGACAAGCCCTGGCCTCCTGGGACAGCAGGAGGAGGTAGGAGGAGCTGGTGGGTCAGGATTGTTTGGAAGGCCCCCCAGGAGGAGAGGACAGGCCTAGGTGATGTCTGTCTCCGTGGGTTGCGCAGGAGCTGGTGAAGCACACTCCGGACGCAATGGAGAAGGAGAACCTACGGCTGGCCCTGGACGCAATGAGGGTGAGTGGCCACACACAGTGATGACAGTCACACACATTCAGGGCAGTGCTGTGCAGTGTCACCCAAACACACTGTCATACCCATGGGCAGCACTTCCCCCTACTACAAGATGACATGCCTCCCCCTTAAGGACAGTGAGATGCTGTGGACACCTCTTAGCGATTCTTGAATGCCCCTGGTGGGGGCGGACCCCTCCCCAGGCGGGATGGGGGTTGGCTGGATTGGAGGGTGCCCAGGCTCACATCTGGGCACCTAACCCCCAGGACCTGGCGCAGTGTGTGAATGAGGTCAAGAGGGACAATGAGACGCTGCGGCAGATCACCAACTTCCAGCTGTCTATCGAGAACCTGGTGAGGGTGGGGGCAGGGAGGGCCGGGGCTGTAGCCATGTAGGGAGGGTGTTTGGTCTCTTCCTTGGGGGCCCCTTGCCGGATCCTCTGCCTACTGCCTAGGACCAGTCTCTGGCCCACTACGGCCGGCCCAAGATCGATGGGGAACTCAAGATCACCACTGTGGAGCGCCGCTCCAAGATGGACAGGTGGGCGGGACCCGGGCGAAGGGTCAGCTCCAGGTTCTTAGATAGGCAGGTGGGTGGGGCCAACGCAAATCCGGGTAGAGCCTTGGCGTGGGTGGGGCCAGGTTTCTAACTAGACATATGGGTGGGGCCACCCTGACCTGGAGGTAGAGTCTAGATGTACAGGGCAAAGCCAGCATGGTTGTGTGGGTGGAACCAAGACTGGCAGGTGGCAGGGCCAGCTTGGAACAGATGTGTGAGGTCAAGATGGGCAGGAGGGCGTGGCCAAGTTGGCCACGTGGGAGGAGAAGGTGGGAGTCCTAGATGGACCGCAGGGTGTACCCCGAAGGTGGAAGGGACAGGAGCCAGGCAGAGGCCCCTGACCCAGCTGCTCTTAGGTACGCCTTCCTGCTCGACAAAGCTCTGCTCATCTGTAAGCGCCGAGGGGACTCCTACGAACTCAAGGACTTCGTGAACCTGCACAGCTTCCAGGTTCGAGATGACTCTTCGGGAGACCGTGACAACAAGAAGGTGGGGCTCTGAGGCCAGAGCTGGGGGCCCCATTACTGGGAAGCCCCAGTGCTTGAGACACTCCACTTGGCCTTTGGAACAAATGCATGTGGACGTGAGTGTGTGTGTGTGTGTGATTTTAGATTTATGGATGTGCATTTGGTTCTCCTGAGCCACCCTTTACAGTGGTAAATGCATGATTGTCCTGGGGGCCGAGAGGGTGTTACTGGCCCCACCCTTTCCTCCTTACAGGGACAGGGGTTGGTGGGCATGTAGCCCCACCTTCTGCAGGGTGGGTACCTTCATTCTGAACCCTGCTTCCCTGCAGTGGACTCACATGTTTCTCCTGATCGAGGACCAAGGTGTTCAGGGCTATGAGCTGTTCTTCAAGACACGAGAACTGAAGAAGAAGTGGATGGAACAGTTTGAGATGGCCATGTGAGACCCCCCCCTTCCTCCATATTTATGTTTCCAGAGGACTCTGTCACATAGGTGCAGGGTCTCAGAGGCAGTTCTGCGCTCTAGTCTCACATCTGCTTTGACATTTTGTGGGACCACTCTGAGCCTCCACTTCCTCACCTGGGAAATGGGAGAGATAGGCTTAAGGCTGTCCGCATCACCAGGACGCCAAGGTTCTGTACCAGCTTTGGCTACCAGTGCAGAACTGTTTGCTCCTGTTCCTCCTCTTCCTCCTTTTTTTGGTTCTTCCCTTTTAAGTGAAATTCGCATCACAAAAAATAAGCCAATTTAAAGCCTACATTTCAGCCGCATTTAGTACATCATATTGTTGGGCAGCCATGACCTCTACTCCCAAAGCATGTTCACACCTCCCCCCGCCCCCAAAAGGAGACCCAGTACCCGTGGGGCAGTTAGTCCCCTTTTCCCCCTCCTCGTCCCTGACAACCACTTAGCCTGCTTTCTGTCTCCTCTGTCTCCTCTCATGTTCTGCCTCCTCTCATGTTCATAGCCGCGCTGGCAAAAAGTATTCACAGTGGCCAAAAGGTGGCAACAATCCCAGTGTCCATCAGCGGGTGATTGGATACACACAATTTGACATATCCATGTACGGGAATGGTATTCAGCCGTGAAAAGGAAGGAATTACTGATACATCCAAGTTTGCAACATGTATGAGCACTTTATTCCTTCTCCTGGTCAAATACTCTTCCATTGCATGAAATTATCTTCCCTCTCCAGCTCCAACATCTACCCTGAGAATGCCACAGCCAACGGGCATGACTTCCAGATGTTCTCCTTCGAGGAGACTACATCCTGCAAGGCTTGCCAGATGCTGCTGAGGTGGGAGTCTGGGAGGCTGGGCCTGGGTCCCGGGCTTGGTCAGCACTTCCCTTTCAATGGGCTTCTGCGGCTGTCAGTCCCCTGAGTTGGGAGGTGGGAGGCTCTCCTTTGATCTTAAGCGTCTCCATCCCTCTCCTGCTCTAAAGAGAGCCCAGCCCTTCACCTTGTTGGTAAAATGATTGGCTGCATCTGTCAACATCACTGACTCTCCTTTATCTCACCCCCGGCACGTCAGAGGAACCTTCTATCAGGGCTACCGTTGTCATCGGTGTCGGGCACCTGCACACAAAGAGTGTCTGGGGAGAGTCCCTCCCTGTGGCCGCCATGGGCAAGGTATCAGTGGGAGAGAGGGTGGAGGTGGGCTTGGTTCTGTGTGGGGCATTTCCCATTCTAACTTTCCTTTTCCCTCCTGTAGATTTTACTGGAACTATGAAGAAGGTAAGACTCCATACTTCTTTCTGTGCCTGGAAATCATGGGTGGTAATGATGGGAGGTCCTGGGAGACCCCAGCAGGGGGCATGGCCCTTTGCTGGGTGCTCACATGGGGCCTGAGGAGTGCCCGGGTTGGGAACAGGTAGCCATGCCAGCTTTCTTGGTGTCTCCCTCCAGGATAGGCCACATCGCCGGGCTCAGGACAAAAAGAGGAATGAGCTGGGTGAGTTAGCAGGGGGAGCTGTGTGGGGCAGGAGGAAATGTGGCCTTTGTTTCGGTGATGCTGGCCCAAGGACAGATCTCGACATTTATATTAACAACCACAAAATGTCCTGCTGATAAAGCATTTGTTTCCACCCTAGAAACCTGAAAGGAATGTAAAAATAATGAACTCAAGTTCTTTACCTGCTTTGTTCAAACACTGTGAAGGGAATGCATGGCACGCAGCAGACCTTGTTAAGATCCTCCTCCTCTGCCCTTCACCTTTCTTATTCACTGCCTCTTTGTGTTTCCTGCTGACAAACTGCCTTAGTCTTGACCGGCCAGGCACACCTGTACAGTTCTTCCCATCTCCTCTTCTGCTGATTCTACGTCACGAAATCTCGTTGTAATATGGTGGTGCCAGCCAAGCGTCCTCCACCTGGAGGAAGTGGCATGGGAGACACAGCGTGGCCAAGCCAGAATTCCTTTTGGTTCAATGACAGAGGGAAAAGGCTAGATTCATTCGCAAGTCAATGGGAATCACAGTAGTGATGGGTGACTTTTTTTCAGCATCTATTGGACCATTTGGGGCAAATGATAACTAAAGGGTTGTGCTTCTCACACTCCCCAAAATCCCAGGCTGGTGGCAGGAGACAGACTTTGGTTAAGTAGTTACAGTTGTGGAGGATAAAGGGTTTTATTTGGCATAAAACTGGGGGACCTGAGGAATCTGAGCCTTCAGGTTAGGCTCCTCAAGTGGAGCAGACATTTAAGTGGACTCGTGGGATGAGGAGGAGTTAGGTGACGAGGAGGGCAGGGATGTCCTAGGCAGAGGGAACAGCGCGTGCAAAGGCTAGGAGGCAGGACGGCAAAACCTCATGAAAGAAGTGAAAACAGTTTGGTGTGGCTGAGAGAAATAAACCTTTTGCTACTAGAGTCAGTGTAAAGACTCAGATTTCATGTCTATTTACCTATTTATATTGATGTATCTACATATATATGAGTGTGTATATATATCCATTATATACACATACCCTATATGCACGCTCATACACGTCCTATATGTGTGTATGCACTTACACGTACCCATCATATATACACTTTTATTGAGATAGAAAATACGCACTGCAAGGTGTACGAAATGGCTAAACCTTAACTGTATAGATCGATGAATTTCTACCTGTGTGACCAACACTCAGATCAAGGTAGACAACATCACTGTCACTCTAGACCTGCACTGTCCTATATAAATAGAAATTAATTTAAATAACCTTAAAAATCCTTTACTCAGTCACACTAGCCACCTTTCAAGTACTCAGTGGCCAGTGGTTAAGCACAGATTACTCTCCGTTTCCTTCATCACAGAAAGTTTTATGGGAAGGCGCTGGTGCTCATACGCCCTGCTGGTCCATCCCCACCGACCACCCAGGGGGAGCCGCTATCTGACTCTACCTCCACAGATTAGCTTTGCTTGTCCTTGAACTTTATAAAAGTGATATCATACAGTATGTACTCTTACTGCATCTGGCTTCTTTTATTCAGCACAACGTTGGTGAGATTCATTGATGTGGTTGCTTGTAGCGATAGCGTGTTCTTTTTCAGTGCTGTATGATATTCTATCGTAGGATTATATCACACTCTGTATATCCATTTTATTGAGGACATTTGGTTTGTTGCCAGTTTTTGGCTATTGGGGACTAAACTGCTGCGAACATTTTTGTCACGTTCACATGACTTTCAGTGGACAAGTGTTTTCATTTCGTTTGGGTAATTGCTGGATCACCAGGGAGACATCTGTTTAGTTCTAGTAGATACTGCCAAACAGTTTTCCAAAGTGGATTCCCGCCAGCAAGGTAGGAGAGTCCCAGGTGCTCTCCCTCCTGGCCACCACTTGGTATAGTCAGTCTTTTTAACTTTCACTACCTGGGTGGGCGGTGAGACTCAGGATTCAAAATCCTTGGGTACCAAGCCCACTGTGGAAACAGATGGCAGTTTTTTTCCCTCCCCTCCAGGGCTGCCCAAGATGGAGGTTTACCAGGAGTACTATGGGATTCCTCCACCCCCGGGAGCCATTGGCCCTTTTCTACGGCTCAACCCTGGAGACATCGTGGAGCTCACCAAGGCGGAGGCGGAACAGAACTGGTGGGAGGTACAGGCTGGGGCCATGGGAGTGACGGAGAAGGACCTGAGTGTGCGGTCATGGGTGTAGGTGACCCTGCAAAGCAGGGTTATGCCCCCGCTGGACTCCAGCAAAGAAAGGCTGGTCCGGAGGAGGCACCTGGGGAGGGGGGTGTGGGTGGAGATTTCCGGGCTGGCCTCGCCTGGCCTGGCCCTTCTGGGCTGGCTGTCTTCCCAGAAGTTGATACTGCTTGGCACATCTTTGGGTCACCCAGGCCACGGAAACAGAGCTGGCAGGCAGAGTGGCCATCAGGGAGAAAGGTGGGCACACACACACGTGGGCAGGTACCTGTAACCTCTCTCTCCATATTTTTCCCTGCTGGCTGTTTAGGGCAGGAACACAGCTACCAATGAAGTTGGCTGGTTTCCCTGTAACAGGGTCAAGCCCTACGTGCATGTGAGTGCCTCTGGTCTGGGAGTCCTGAGGGGGTCTGAGGGGGCAGGCAGGTCTGGGGAGGCCCCTGAGCTAGGGAGGGGCTGTCTATCATAGCAGGTCGTTCTCAAACTCAAGGTTCTGCCGACCTCTGTCCCCACGAAACACTGACCCCCCATTTCCCTCCCCCGGCCCCTGGCCCCCACCTTCTGCTTTCTCTCTCTGGCTCTGACTCCTCTGGGGACCTCGTGTGAGTGGAATCACACAGCATCTACCCTTTTGTGTCTGGCATCTTTCGCTTAGTGTGATGTTTTCAAGGCTCATCCATGCTATAGCATGTATCAGAATTTCCTTCCTTTCTAAGGCTAAACCGTATTCCATTGTCTGATCGACCACATTTTGTTTAACCATTCATTCGTGAACAGACGCCTGGCTTGTTTTCACCTTTTGGCTACTGTGAATCATTCTGCTGTGTATATGGGTGTATAAATATTTATTTGAGTCCCTATTTTCAACTCTTTTGGGTCTCTATACCCAGAAGGGGAATTGCTGCATCATACGGGAATTCTATTTTTTATTGTTTTGAGGAACTGCCATCTGTTTTCCATAGAGGTTGTACCATTTTCATCTTTGTCAGTAATGCAATCAGTTTCCATTTATCCATATCTTCATCAATACTTACTTCCTCTTTTCTTTCCCCTTCCTCCCACCTTTCCTCCCTCCCGCCCTCCCTTCTTTCTGCTTTCTTTCTTCTTTCTCTCTTTGTCTTCTCTCATTCTCTTTCCCTCTCATTGTCTCTTTCTTCGTATCTCCCTTATTCGCTCTCCACCATCTCTCATTGTCTCTCTTGCACAGGTAGCCTTCCTCATGGGTCTGAGGTGGTAGGAGCGCACCCTTTTACAGTTACTCAGATCAGGGATTGGCAAACTTTCCCGTAAATAGACAGTAAACATTCTGAGCTTCGCGGGTGAGACCCTCTCTTTTGCGACTGCTCAGCTCTGCCACATTAGCGTCAGAACAGCCAAAGGTGACCTGTCAATGAGGGGCATCACCGTGCTCTGATAAAACCAAATTTATGGACGCTGACTTACGAATTTCACATCATCTTCACGTTCCAGTAAATATTAGTCTTTAAAAAATTGTTGTCAGCTGTTAAGAGATGTGAAAACCTTTCTTAGCTATAATAAGTGTTTGGACAATCCGAATTTTTGTTTGATAGGGGACCAACCTCCCCCACTAGGTTCTGGGACTGCCTTCGCAGTGGACAGCACAGTGTCTGGTAGATGACAGGCCCTCAGTTAAATGACAGTGGGATGGATGGATGAAGTGCGTGCAGTCTGTTACCAAGCTGGGCCCTTGGCCCTAAGTCTCTGTCTCTGTGTCCCCAGGGCCCTCCTCAGGACCTGACCGTTCATCTCTGGTGAGTAGAAGCACCTTTCTTAGTTTCAAGTTGGGGACCCTCTGGGGTAGGCACCTGTGCTGGACATGGGAGGGTCCTCCAAACCAATCAGTTATCTATTCTTTGAACCCTGGGCATCAATGGTTGGGTCCAGACCCACTTCGAGGGCTGCTGTGGAGACAGTAGACAAAAGAGATCCCAAAATTTAGGATATGTGGTCTCACTGGCAGGAAAATGATGATGGCGATGGTATTGGTGGTCCCCATACTTTTTGAGCACCTACTGCGTGTAGAGCAGTGAGGGGTGGAGGTTTACAGTGTCGCTTCTGGAGCCCACTGGCCTGGGCTCAAATGCTGATGCCAACATTTCCCAGCTGTGTGACCTTGAGCTGGTAAGTCAGCTTTTCTGTGCTTCAGCGTTCCTCTCTGGAAAACAGATTAACAGCAATATTTACTTCATAGGGTCGTCACCATAGAGGTTTAATAACTGGCACACAGTAAGCACTCAATTATCTGTTGTGATTACCATGAGCTATTCTGATCACATTTCATCAATCCTAAAGTGCTCGTATCCTCCCCATACACATTGTAACATCTTTTATGATCCATGGAGTCTCCTTCTTTGCCTAATCTTATGGGTAGTGATTTTTATTTTGTAATGGCCCATAAAAGAACAGTGCATTTTACAGTCGTTGGCATCTTAGACTTGATATAACACAGTATTACGTCAGCACATTTAATTCCCGTACTAGCCCTTTGAAATAGGTGCTATTCTTAATTCCCTTTTTGCAGAAGTGGAAACGGAGGCTCAGAGAGAAGTAATTAGTTCAGTGTCACACAGTGAGGAAGTGACAGAGACGGGATTCTGGCCCAAGTCGGCCTGACTCCGCAGCCCGGCTTGACTGCCTTTTGAAAGTCACAATAATGCAACAGGCATGTAACACCCTTGTTTTCACACATGAGGTGCTTCAGCTGCGTGGTCATCTTTTGTCAAATCCTTATCACCTTCTTTTTAGAAGAGGATATTGGGGCTCAGGGTGGGAAAATCAACTCTTGAGGTCACAGAGCAACGAAGTGGCAACGGCAGGATTCAAACCACACCTCCCCAGGCTGTGCTTGCCCCGCTCTCCCCTGCCTGGGAGTGGTCGCCAGGACCGCACATGGGCCCGTGGGCGAGGAGAGGGAGGCGTTCGCTGTGCCTGCGAAACTTAAGGGGGTGCCAAAAAACTCAGGTGTTGAGATCTATCATATTTTAATGCGGTGTTTTAAAAGATTAAAAGCGAGGCAAAATATATCCATGATGAGCACAAAACATCAAAATTGTAAATAAAGACAGAATATGACAGGGCTGGGAGTAGGAAAAGGTGAATTGTGGTGAATGAGGCAAGTGCAGAACCAGATCTTGTCTTTATTTAGAATTTTGACATTTTGTTCATCATGGAATTTTTTTGCATTCGTTTATTTTTATTTTTTTAAGATTATTTATTTATTTATTTTTAGAGAGATGGGAAGGGAGGGAGAAAGAGAGGAAGAGAAACACATCTGAGAGAGGAAGGGAAACACATTTGCTTCTTGTGTGCCCCCTACTGGGGCCTTGATCTGGCTCGCAGCCCAGGCATGTGCCCTGACTGGGAATTGAACTGGCGACCCTTTGGTTTGCAGGCCGACGCTCAATCCACTGAGCCACGCCAGCCACGACGCATTCATTTTTTAAATCGAAGTGAAATTCACATAACAAAATTAACCATTTTAAGTGTAACTTATATTAATATTTACACTTATATTACATATTTATATATAATTTATATTATCTATCATACATACTTATGTATTTACATTTATATAGCATATATTCATATTCACATTTATGCACCATCTATAATTATACAGCTGTAATTGACATGTTACAAATTCACATTTATAGCATAAGTACACTCATATTCACATGTATATATTACTTATATGTACTTGATAATTAACATATTTGCTATATAGTTATGTTCACAACATAAGTATATTCACACTGACTGTTATACTCAGGGGCATTTAGTACATTCACAGAGGCGTGCACCAGTCTCTCTATCTTGCTCAAAAACATCTTCGTCACCTGAAAAAGAAACCCCATCCCTGGTAGCAGCCACCCCCATTCCCTGCCCCCGCCCCTGGCAACCACTAACCCACTTCCTGTCCCTGGATTTGCCTGTTCTGGACATTTCGCATAAACAGAATCACACACTGTGTGGCCTTTGGTGCCTGGTGTCTCTCACTCAGCATCATGTGCTTGAGGCTCATCCGTGTTGCAGCGGGTGTCAGAGCTTTGCTTCTTTTCATGACTGCTTTTG
The DNA here is from genome assembly GCA_004026545.1 of Mormoops blainvillei. NCBI lineage: Eukaryota > Metazoa > Chordata > Mammalia > Chiroptera > Mormoopidae > Mormoops > Mormoops blainvillei. The sequence continues at coordinate 42,236 of PVJD01004336.1, read as the reverse complement.
TAGTCATCTTGATATTTACAGGCATTACATTAAAATACAACTTTTTCAAATTAAATTGATTGGAGTGACCTTGGTTAATAACATTGTTTCACGTGTATAATTCTATGATACATCATCTGTATATTGCATTGCGTGCTCACCGCCGAAAGCGTAGTCTCCCTCGGTCACCATATATTTCACCCCCTTCCCCTTCTTCAGCCTCCCTTCTCAACCCCCTTCCCATCTGGTAGTCACCATACTCTCGTCTGTACCTGTGACTTTGTTTGTTTTGTTGGTTCATTTGTTGCTTTCTGTTTCGTTTGCCACCCATGAGCGAAATCATAGAGTTCTTGTCTTTTTCCATCTGACTTACTTCCCTTAGCATGATTACTCTGAAGGCCCATCCGTGTTGTCCCAAATGGCAGCATTTTGCCCTTTCTTATGGCCAAGTGGTATTCCACGGTATATATGTCCCACCTCTCCTTTAGCCAGTCATCTACGGAAGGGCGCTTCGGTTGTTTCCATATCTTGGCCAGTGTGAATCACTTCAGTGAGCGTAGGGGTACATATATCTTTACGAATGTTTTCAAATTTTTTGAGTAGATACCCAGAAGAGGGATTGCTGGGCCCTATGATAACTCTATTCTCAGTTTTTTGAGGAGCTTCCATACCGTTCTCCATAGCAGCCGCACCAATTTACATTCCTACCAGCAGTGCACAAGGATCCCCTTTTCTCCACACCCGGTCCGGCACTTATTATTTTTGTCTTGTTGATAAAATCCATTCTAACAGGTGTGAGATGATACCCTGTTGTGGCTTTGATTCGCCTTTTCCTTATAGCTAGTGAAGTTGTACAACTTTTCATATATCTGTGGGCCATTTGTGTGTCTTCTTAGGAAAAGTGTCTGTTCAGGCCCTCTGACCATTTTAAAAATAGGATTGTTTGGCTTTTGTTTTTGTTGAGTTGCATGAATTCTGTCTGTCTATTGAATATTAGCTCCTTTATCAAAGGTACTGTTTGCAAAAATCATCTCGCATTCAGTTGGTTGCCTTTTGTTTTGCCGATGGTTTCTTTTGTGTGCAGAAACTTTGTGGTTTGATGTAGTCCCATTCATTTATTTTTGCTTTTACTTCCCTTTCCTTTAGGGTTAGGTTCATAAAATTCTCTCTGAGACCAAGTTCTATTAAGTTTAGTGCCTGTGTTTTCTTCTTTGTGTTTTTATTGTTTCAGGTCTTATATTTTAAGTCTTTAATCCATTTAGACGTAATGTTTGTGTGTGTTGTCAAATAGCAGTCCAGTTTCATTCTTTTGCCTGTGGCTTTCCCAATGCCATTATCGAAGTGTCTTTTTGTTCTCTGTTATATGTTTTTGGCTCTTTTCTCAAAGATTAGTTGCTCATAGAAGTGTGGATTTATTTCTGGGCTCTCAATTTTGTTCCATTGGTCTGTGTGTCTGTTTTTCTGCCAGTACCATACTGTTTTGATTATTGTAGCTTTGTAATATACTTTGAAGTCAGGGAGCCTGATACCTCTGGCTTTGTTCTTTTTTCTCAGGATTGCTTTGGCTATTTGGACTCTTTTGGGTTCATACAAATCTGATAATTTTTTGTTCTTTTTGAAACATGCCATTGCGATTTTGATGAGGATTGCATTAAATCTGTATATTGCTTTAAGTAATATGGCCATTTTAACTGTGTTGAGTCTTCCAGTCTGTGAACATGGAGTGTCTTTCCATTTATTGGTGGCTTCTTCAATTTCTTTCAACAATGTGAAATACTCCTTATTTGTTATTCTTTATCTTGATGGCTGAATTTTTGGCCTCCTATTTAAATTACCCACTTCTGGACTCTGGTCATTGCCTCCTCGGGGCTTCTGTTGGTATCTAAGGGCTGTTGGCCCAGGTTGTCACCAACTTAAAATAAAAATCACGAGGGTAAGGAGGAAAAGTGGCCTCCACGTAGCCATATGGGGGCCCAGGCATGGGGGATGTGTGGACCTCTCTCCTTGGTGTGTCTTGGCAGGTACGCTGGCCCCATGGAGCGGGCTGGGGCAGAAAGCATCCTCATCAACCGCTCGGACGGGACGTTCCTGGTGCGGCAGAGGGTGAAGGACGCCGCGGAATATGCCATCAGCATTAAGTAATTCCTCCCTCCCTGACCCGTCTCCCCTTGTGACCTGTGTGAATGAGGAGCCTGGGAGGAAGGGAATGTACGCCACCTTCTGTCCAATCCCTGGGGTCCTGGGTGTTTTAAAAAAAATTTATTTCCTTTAAAAGACCGATAGCCCACGAGAAAGAGATAAGCTTCCTAGGGAACCTCCAGAAGGCGTTTAACATCCTCTAGGAAGGGGCAGAATGTCACTGAATCTCGAAGACCCTGTCTCTCGCGCTTCTCTGTTTGCTGAGTCAGCTTCTTTTTCATGGGGACTCATTCCCTCGTAGGTTTTGTCATTTTGTCTTGGCATCTCCAACGGGGCTTCCCCTGGGGGAACCGTTGCTGCCTGGGTCTCCAGAGAGTTTGCATTTGTGTCTGTGGGATTCACCAGCAGGTTAATTTCTTTTTTAGTTAAAAAAAACCCCTTTAGGTTAATTCCTTAGTTTTCTAGACTACACAAGTGGTTTAAGTTCAAACCCCTGACAATGGCAAAAATAAAACGGAACAAACATCGCTAGGAGATTCACTCAAAACAGCTGAGAGATGCTCAGGGCAGCGGGGCCTCTGCGCGACTTGTGCTTCTGTTCCCGGAGCTGCTATTAAAGCTGCTAACCTGCCGCTAAACTCAGCTCAGGCCGCTGCCTGGACGCGTGGACCTAACCACCCCCCACCCCCTTGTAATTTTCAGCCCCCTCAGGCTGCATATTTAAACTAAGGAAGACCCGCTATCGAAACCAGCAGTCCTCCATTTTCAGGAAAGAATTACGCTTTGGGGTTTTGGCTTTTACAAACCCGGCCTTGCTTTGTTCTCCCCTGGAGCGCAGTTCTTGGCTGATGCCTGAATAACCTGTGTGTCCAGGGCTGCAACGTTTTGCCCAGAGAGATGCCTTTTTTCTTTTTTCTAGCCTGACCCTCTCCTTGGTTGATACCCCAAATCTACATGAGGGCGGGCAGAGGTTATGAATTTGCAAGGGCGACTTTCTGTTTTGGGGCTGAGACAGACAAGCTTTTCATTGTCCCAGCTGTGCTGAAGGGTGGTGTTTCTCTAGTCCCCTTCTTTTTCTGAAGGCCTAGCTTTTTGGCAGCTCAGCCTTGTCCGGTATGGGCAGGTCTCAGGCCAACTCTCCACCTTACAGATAACTCCTCTCGAGGCTCTGTGAACACCGAGATAGAAACTTCTCGGTTCCCAAGGTCGGCAAACTCCTTACGGTGGCAGTTTGTGCTTACTGCTTTTAGCTCTGCCCTCATCTTTGGCGTCTGGGCATTTCCCTTACTTTGTTTTTTGAGAGCTCAGCACTTTTCTCTTCAGCATTTCCAGGGGCTTCCTGTAGCAGGAGGTTTAGGTTTCTAGTTCTCCACAACTGGCAGAAGTGACCATCACTGCCATGCCCTTACGGCTCCGTGGTCCGCTGCGTTGGTGACAGCGTAGGTCTCATCCTATCTACTCCAGAACAGCGACTTTCAACCTTTCCCCTCTCACAGCACACAGAAACTGATGACTAAAGTTCTGTGGCACGCCCCAAAATAAATCTTTTGCCAATCTGACAAAAAAAAAAACCAAACCCCCGACATAATTTTGATCGATTCACACTGGATGGCTGTTGCTGTGTTGGCTGTTGTCATTTTTTTATTTGACAGTTTAAGGGAAGAGAGGGCAGTGCTCCTGACTAAACAGTCAGGTATTCCATGCTTTCAGAAATTCTTACAGCCCATACCAGGGTGCCTCTTGTGGCTGTTCTAGAACATCCCATTCTTTACAAGGTCTCTCTGACTTCTCAACAACCCTGTGAGCCCAGAAAGAGCATTCCTATTGTGTTAGGGAGACCTGAAGCCTTAGAGGAAGAAGTGAAGAAATGAGGCTTAGAGCAGAAGAGGCCCCAGAGAAGGGGTCTCGCTGGGACAGTAGGGGGTAGCTTCAGTCCTTGGGCTCCCGTGGTCGCCCCCTCCCTGGAGGGGCCAAGATCGCTTTTTCCTTGGTTGGGGATATAGCCTGGGTGCCCAGGCTCAGGGCTCAGTGACCATCTGGCCCTCTCTCTCACTGCTTCCAGGTATAACATTGAAGTCAAGCACATTAAAATCATGACAGCAGAAGGCCTGTACCGGATTACAGAAAAGAAGGCTTTCCGCGGGCTGACGGTAAGAGCCAGTCTCCCCCTCCCTCCAGCCTCCCAGAATTCAGGCAGGACCCTCCCTGAAGCTCCATCCTGGGACTACCACCCTCTTCTCCATCCGTATTCACAGCGGCGCCTCCAAGGGCACTTTGGATCAATGGGCCTTAAATTCAATCCCCTAATGACTGATGATGATGACGATGGTGATGATAATAAGAAGTGACAGCAGTGAGCATTTACAGGGCACTTGCTGAGAAGCCAAGACATGTTATCGATAAAGTCCCGGTTCATCCCCTCAACTCACTCTCTGAGTTCCCATTACACAGATGGTTAAAACAGACTTAGATCTGATTTAGTGTCACAGAAGGACAGAGTCCCTGTTTCTGTCACACTTAAAGACTTAGCCCTGCCTGATCGGTTTAATGATCATCTGACCGAGAATTCAATTGTCTTTCAGGTCATTTTGTTTCTATTTGGAGCCCAGTATTTTTGGACTGTCTTTTTGGCATTTTAAGCCCATTGGTCTAAGGCACATGGATCTTACCCATGGTCTGTGGATTCTCGAAATCAAGAAAATCCAGAATTTTGCACCTATCTACCATTTTTTTGGAGGGGGTATCTCAGACTTCACTTGATACTTTTAGGGAGCTCCCCCTGCCCCCAGAGGGTTAGGGATTGTTAATTTATTCCACAAATCTTTTTCTTTCTCCAACTTTTTGTTCTTAAAAATTCCCCCCACCTCCATTTTTTATTTCTGAAAAAATTTCTGGGAAGTTACTGGAAAAATGTAATGGACATCTGTAAATCTTTCACCTAGATTTATTATGAATATTCTGCCTTTTTTGCTCTTTCTATACACACTCACATTTATTTCTTACTTTACTTAAGAATAACTTGCAGATATCAAGATCCTTCACCCAAAAACTGTTTAGCATGAGTATCTGAAGAGCCAAGACACTCTCACACCTCACCGCACTATTATTATCACACTGAGGAAGTTGAACACTGATGCAAAATTATCTGGTATACAGTTCATTTTTCAGTCCATTTTCCTTTTGATTGCCCTGGTCATGTTTTTTATAGCTGTTTATTTCCTCCAGGATATAATCACACATTACACATTACATTCGGTTTTTATCTTCTTATTCTCTTTTAGTTTGCCACAGTTCCCTAGCCTTTTCTTTCTCTCTCTTTGGTCTTTCATGATACTGGTGTCAACTGATGGTTCTTAGTTTCAATTCAACGCCAATAGGAATTCCCAATTTGAGATGCTGCAAAGGCGGAAACTTTATTCAGTGCAAAATGACTCAGTTGTGATTCCGTACACCTGTGAGCCCCTCCCTGGCTAGACAACTCTGCCCTGCTTCAAGACAGTCTTCAAGGTTTCAACCATGCCAGGGGAAGGCAGTCTTCCACCTACATCGAAAAGGGAAAGTGTGCTCCCGGAGCCAGAAGGGAGCAGGCTTATATATACAGAAGCTCCCATCCCTGGTCCCTGATTGGTCTATCCTCATGTAAATGAGGGCTCCCAATTCTCGCAGTTTGATTGGTTGAAAAGGCACTGTCCTGATTGCTCAGAATAGAACTGCTCTGGTTGGTCGGAGCTGTGCAGATCTGATTGGGTGAGGAAAGCCTCGGTCTAATGGGTCGAAATAGGATTCCAGGAGTTCCTTTATAAGGGCTGGCTCAGGTGGCAGAAATACAGTGCAGGCAAGCAGTTCAGTGTAGGCTTGTCCGTGAGTGCAGTTTGCATGAGAGGCCCCTGTGTAGAAAGGGCTGCTAAGCTCTACTTTTTTCTTTTTTTTAATATTTGAGCCCATTTAGGTACCAGGAGCACTTCTTAGTAGGTCTCTTCTTTCTCAGGGCCCACATTGGCAACTTTGGTGCCTAGAACTCTAAAATGCAAACATTTGTTTTACAGAATGTCCCTAGTATGACTTGCTTAGTTAGTTGTTTACTTATTACTAGATTCAGCTTGAGCATTTGTGTAATAAATATTCATGAGTGCAATAAACCTGGGACTTGTATTCAGATCAGTCATATTTCAGAAGCCAGCTCTTAGTTGCTATACTCTACTGCCTCCCCTGGGGCTGAATTCTGGATCTTCCCTTTTCTAGCTATGGGACCCGGGACCAGGAACTTGGCTTCTCTGTGACTCAGTTTCTCCGTTTATAAAATGAGGGCACCATGACCGTATTTACCTGTTAAGATTATTAGGAGAGTTTGATGATGTGTGGTTGCACCCTGGTCAGCACATTCTAGGTGCCTAATAGCATTTATTATTATCATTAATTATAAAAATAAGACTCCAGGTGCCCACCGGGGGCAGGTGGTTTGATTTTGGTGAGCTGGCCATTAGGCAAGTAGATTTTTGTGTAAATTTATCATGAAGCAGAGTGGTTATTAGAGGAATTGGCTTTAGGCAACGTGGTCTCTTCCCCATAAAATGGTTCTGGCAGTGCAGAAAGGGAATGAGCTTCCCATCATGAGGAGCATTCAAGGAATCACTTGAGGGAGACAAGCAGGGGGGCCTACTTCACATGAGGGATGCAGGTGGCTCCTTCCAGTTCTGCCCTCTCAGGTTGGCCTGCTGGGATAGCATCTGTCCTGCTGTCTCCCTTCCAGGAGCTGGTGGAGTTTTATCAGCAGAACTCCCTAAAGGATTGCTTCAAGTCACTGGACACCACCTTGCAGTTCCCTTTCAAGGAGCCAGAGAGGAGAACCATCAGCAAACCAACAGGTAGCACGCCTCAGGCTGGGGGCCTGCAGCCCCAGCTCCTTCCCACCGTGGAAGGGGAGCTAGGGAATACGCTGGATGCTCCCAGAGGGCATGCAGATGTCGTCTCTGTGAATCAGCAGGGACTCTTTCTACTGTTGTCTGTCCCTTTGCCCTTGAGCATCCCAGGTCTGCATACTTCATTTGCTTGCATGGAAGGTGGGTCCGGGTAGTTTTTTTTTTATAGTTGGGAGGATGAGGACACTAGGAAGCAGAACGATCCTCGATCCTCACCCGTACCTTTTAAGCCTATATCTTTGTGACAATATCGAGGATTGATTACCGTCTGTGGCTTTCTCCGACAGAAAGGCAAGCCCTTCAGTTCACTTTAACCTCCCCTTTCCTTTGCATCTCTCACCCACTGGATTTATTGTAGTTTTCTGGAATGTTGAATATAGTGTGCTCTGAATTAGAATAATTATGACGTATGTTTTAGGACTCCTTTCATAACGATTGCATTTAACTTGCAAATATAGTATCAAGAATTATTTAGACTATATTTTTTGTCTCCATGTTTTTCTTTATTTTTGAAATTCCTTACTTTGACTCAAATTTCATTTTTCTGTTTTGCATTCTAACATGTATTTTTCAGAAAAGTCACATGGGTTGTGTAGTGTCTAAATTTTTATGTCCGAAATTTTTTATAGAGAGATATTTAAAAATTAATTATTGTTAAACTGTTTTATTACTGAAAAAGTAAAACCAACGTAACATCAGGACTCCAGAAATTGTTGCCACTCACATCACCAAGCCGAGTAAATGTGTCTGCCCGCCTGCACGCTCCCAGCGTGTCCTGGCACAGATACGGGTGTTCAGTCTTAGAGTGTTGGCAGAAATACTACACGTTAATTATGATGACAGCAAAATGAAAATTTTTCTTCATGTCTTTTCCTCCCTGCTTATTTTTTTCGCATTTCCTCTCTTTTTTGACCCTTGGCCCTTAAAATAATTAATATTCAACAACTTAGAATGAATTTCCCCACACCATTCCCATTTCTTTTACTATAAATATATACAAACCATTTAAAAAAATTATACATGGTATTATGTTCTAAATTTGGATGCTGGTTGGGCTGCAAGGATGATTTTGGGAGTCCAACTGTGTCCACTCAGAGCACAGGGCAGCCAACACTCTGCATGAAGAAGCGTTGGCCCTTCATCCTGTATCACCTTCCTGGGAGCATCGTCCTCCCACTGCCCCTGCACGGTGGGCTGGTGTGCTGGTGTGTACCCCAGGCTTTTTGACCACCTCTGCTTTGCCCTACACAGCAGGAAGCACCAAGTATTTTGGCACAGCCAAAGTCCGCTACGACTTCTGTGCCCGGGACCGATCGGAGCTGAACCTCAAGGAGGGCGACATCGTCAAGATCCTTAACAAGAAGGGGCAACAAGGCTGGTGGCGAGGGGAGATCTATGGCCGGGTGAGTCAGGGTGGGGCTTACCATCCCAGGCAACCTGGCCGTAGTAACGCTGTCCTGGAATTGTGGGCTGGAGAAGGTGGGTAGTGGCTCACGTGGAGGTCTTCCCTGGTTAAGGGGAGGGAGGGACATAGGGATTTCATTCATTGGTACAACTTGCGTGTATTTATTGAGCACCTACTATGTGCCAGGCATTCTGCTGGGTGCCAAGGAGACAAAAATGAGCACAATACAATTATTAGCCTCGTGGAACACAGTCTGCTGAAGAGGACAAACGTGTACCCAGGCAGTTACAATGCTGAGTGGTCGAAATTGCAGTGGGGAGTCACAGGGCAGCACGAGAGCCCAAGGGGACCCCTGGCCCACCCAAGGAGGTCAGGACAACTGACCTTCCTATAGCGGGGCAAGCTGATTGTGGCGGGGTTTGTGTCTGTCTTGTTCGCTGTAGTATCACCAGTGCTTGGAACAGTGCCTGGCACATAGTAGGTGCTCGGGAAATATTGAGAGCACGAAGAGGCAGAGCTGGGATGAACCGCTTTTTCCTTTTGAACTCTTTTGCCTGCTTGAACTCAGACTGTCAGGAGAGACCTCAAGATGTCTCAAAAAAGTTTTGTTTCTGCCTGATTTTTATTTTTGTCTTACAAAGGCAGAGAGTCTTCTTTATTTCATCTGTTGATGAGTTCCTAGCTTCTAGAACACTGCCTCGCTTGTAATGGTTTCTTAGAAATAATTGCTGAATAAAGACAAAGAAATGGGTTAGGAGCTTACATTCTACTGAGGGGAAACGGATGTGAAAAAGCGACCTGGATAATTGCTTAGATGAAGAGTTTTGTTAAGAACCATGGAAGGTAAGGTTAGTGTGCATTAGAAGACCATTAAGTTTTGAGGGAGCCTTTTGGTGTGTTCAGGGAAGTCTGAACTGTAAAGCATCCATCCACCCATGCATCCATCCATCCATGCACCCTTTCAACAAATATCAAGTATCTACTGTGTGTCAGGAACTATTCTAAGCTGTTGGTACTCAGTGGTGCGTAAGACACAAAAATCCCTGCCTTGTGGAGGGCACATTGTAGTGTGTTTATGTGTTGTGTGTGTGTGTGACTGATAACAAGCCCGCAAATAATAACAGATACAATCAATTAGATAGCAATAAGTGCTGTAGAGAAACTAAAGTGGAAAAAGGTCAGAGGAGTGTTGGGGTAATGGGGTTTGCAATTTTAAATAGAATGGTTGGGAAGTCCTTCCTCAGGTGATACGTGAGTAAAGAACTGCAGGAGTGGGGAGGTGTCAGCCATGTGTATATCTGAGGGGTTTGTTTCTGGGGTGGAAGGTACGGCAAGTGCAAAGGCCCCGAGGTGGGAGGAAACCTGCCCGGTATGTCGAGGAACTGCGGGAGGAACAGTGTGGAGACCGCCCTGACTGCTCACTCATCTTTCCAGGTTGGCTGGTTCCCCTCCAACTATGTGGAGGAGGATTATTCTGAGTACTGCTGAGCTCTGGCATACTGACAGGAAGACAAGAAACTGCAGGCTGTGATCCCAGGATGAGCAGGCTGTGGGACCGGGGACTGTGACAGGTCTCAGCGGGCTGAGAACCCGAGATGGACTGCGGAGGGCCTTCGTCCAGTTGCCCGGGCTCCTGGGGCGATGCCCTGACATGGTTAATTTATAACACACTGATTTCCCCTTGGGTCTTCTTGCGCTGGTGGGGCCCGGGGCAACGGCTTTGAATAAAATGATGAACGGAGGGACTGGTGGTGTTCAGAGGTACGGGAAGGGAAGGGACGGGAGGGGCGCTGGGGCAGAGACAAACTCACCCACCAAACCCTGCTTTCCAGCTTTCTCACCTTCCTCTGCCACTTAAAATAAGATCTGAAGAAGGAACTGGACTCCTAGGTAGCAGATTCTGGATCACAAAAATGTAACTCATTTTTTTTTAAAAGATTTTATTTATTGATTTCCAGAGAGAGGGGAAGGGAGGTAGAAAGAGGGAGAGAAACATCAGGGTGTGGTAGCCTCTCTCACACCCTGTACTGGGGACCTGGCCTGCAACCCAGGCATGTGCCCCGACTGGGACTCAAACTGGTGACCCTTTGGTTCGTAGGCTGGCACCCAATCTACTGAGCCACACCAGCCAGGGCTCATTTGCTTTTTCCTGCAATAGAACTTAATTACTGTTTGGAGCCCTTCTAATTCTGCTGAGTGGTGGACACTTCATCTGAGTTGGGTCTGGGTCTCCTTTGTCACTTCTCCTCAACAGCATGTTGATGTTCCGGGGGCTCAGGCCCTGGGGTGCTGGGGAGGCCGCTGGGACCTGGTGGCTATCTTCTGTCACCCTGCCACGTGCTGAGATGTCATTGCGTCTGCCTCACCTGTGGTTCCACTGTGTCCTCCACATCCCTCTTAGCATATCCAAGACATCTGGCTGTGTTTTTTCCCCTTAATTGTTGGGTGGAATGGTTCTACATCCTGGCTATTACCCTGGTGTGGTTATTAATCATAATCCTTCTCATTCTTCAAAGCCTCTTGGTTGGGATGATACATTATATCGTCAGTGTCTCAGGGCTTTTCCAGAGGCAGAGCCTGAGACAAGGATTTGGGTTGGTGGGGGGCAGTGAAGTTCATCTGGGCGGTGACCCCAGGAAGCGTCCAGAAGGGAGTGTAGCAGATGAGGAAGTGAAGGGGCCGATGCAAGGAGCATTGATGAGCAAGTGACGGCTGTGGGCAGCAGGGGCTCGGTCCTGTTGAGGACCCCTGGGAGTTGGTGTAGAACATACCTGCGAGTCGAGGGGCGTGGGACCTGGGGTGGTTGTTCACCGGCTTCCATAGTCATTGCTTAAGAGATGCTTATGGGCAGGCAATGCGTTCCCTGGTGGCCAGAGAACTACAGGCGTTTCGGAGCCACTGACCTGTGTGAGTGTCATCACAGCTGGGGAGCTACGAGTGGGGTGCCGACAGGGTCTGCCACGCTCTCCCTAACAAATAGAGAAACTACGTGCCCCGCCCCCTTTGCAGCCATCTCTCCACGATGGATGCCTCCATATGCAAGGTGTGGGGATACCCTAGAGAGCTTGCCATGCCTGGGGTCCGCGGGCTCCAGGAAATATTATTTCACATCACCCCGAAGGCTGGCAGACTGGGGGCGGACGGGCAGGATACAGGGATACACCCATCTCTGAACTTAACGTCCTTTCCCAGCTCTTTAATGTCCCAACTCTTCCCCTCCATGTGGGGGACGCTGATCTATTTTGTTGAGACTTATTTTTTTTTAATTGGCAAAAGGCACTTAAAATTCAACACCTAACCAGCTTTACGCACTGTTCAAGGGTGTGACATAGATTCACACGTGTGCCACCAGTCTCCAGCAGACACAGAAGCGTACTCCAAACAGTGCTACTTCCACACACCCCAGGCACCCTTGAAATAGATGGACACACCTCCCCTTCCCTGAGGACTGGCAGACTCAGATGATGACATCCTCATGTGAAATCGATGGACGGATTTCACATACAGGCAGGCAGACACCCACTGGACAGACATGTTTAAGAACATTGTGGACACACACACACGGGCATTCGCAAAGCAGGTAGCCCTGAATTAAAGCCAAAGCAGGTATTGCCTACCTGACCGTTGGCAGTCGTGCCCCTACCTCTTAGGCTGATACCTGCTTCCGTGCTTGGGGAAGGGGGAGGGAGAAGACAGAAAAAGGAGTGTGCGTGTGTGCTTGTTTGCAAGCACATCTACATGAGCCCAGCTTTGGCCACCAGAAAGTGGTCCTGATGCTTTTCACTTTACAGTTGACACTATCATTACACTGCCCAATGATAGCCCCCTTCTTTCACACCAAACCACAGGGAAGGACCACCCAGAGGGACCAATAGAGGCCTCATTCCAGAGTCTTGCCAGATACAAACACTTGTGGCCTCATGAGGCCAGGAAGGGGTACGAGGGAGAAACAGAGTTGGAGGAGCATAGAGAAGCAGTTTTCAACAGGTGTGCCACGAGAATGTTTAAAACATGCAATACCTGACTATTTAGTCAGGGGCACTGGCTTCTTTTCCCTTAGATTGTCAAATAAAACAATGACGACAGCCAACACAACAGTAGAGGTCCAGTGTGAATGAAACAAAAGTATAGGCCAATTAAAAAAAAAAGATTTTATTTATTTATTTTTAGAGAGAGGGGAAGGGAGGGAGAAAGAGAGGGAGAGAAACATCAATGTGTGGTTGCCTCTCACACGACCCGCACTGGGGACCTGGCCCGCAACCCAGGCATGTGCCCTGACTGGGGATTGAACTAGCAACCCTTTGGTTCACAGTCCGGCACTCAATCCATTGAGCCACACCAGCCAGGAAATTATACCTATTTTTTGGTCAGATCAGCAAAAAATATATTTTTGCTGCGGAATATTGGTAATTGGTTCACGTGTGCTGTGAGACGGAAACGGTTGAAAATCGCTGCTCTATGGGGTCACTTTGCTCTTTGCAATGGCCACAGAGATTTCCATGGTGTCCCCTCTGGAGGGACAGCCAGTTGTTTTGCCATTATAAACAGACTCATGGCACATGTCCGAGCTCTAGTCTGTGGCCTCCTCGAGGGCAGGGTCAGACTGGACAGAGTTGGGAGGGTGCACAGACTTTAACAGGCCCCCTCTCCGCATTCCCTGAATGCCTAGCACAGTACTTCACTTGAGAGCTTGTTTAGGAGTGGGGACAAAAGGAAGAAACCAGCCAGCGGGGAGACGTGAGGTGGGAGCAGGGAGAGAGAGGAAGGGCAGAGCAAAACTGTGGTCCCGGCGTGGGGGTTGAACCCACTCTGCACCGCCTCCTAGCTGCAAGGCTGGGCAGTTCACTTAGCCTCAGATTCCTCACAGGTCAAATGCATAGAATCGAGGTGTCAGCACATTTGCACTCCTTCTGGAGGCTCTGGGGGTGGAGTGGGGGGACGTGTCATTGCCTTTTCCAGCTTCTGGAAGCCACCTGAGTTTTTTGGCTCAGGGCCCTCCCTCCATCTTCAAAGGCAGCGAAGGCCAGTCGCGGTTTCTGATACGGCCTCACTCTGATGCTCTTTTGCTTCCCTCTTTCACTGGCAGTGACCCTTGTGATTACATTAGGTCACCCAGATAACCCAGCATAATCTCCCCATCTCGAGATCTGTAATTTAATGGTACCTGCAAAGTCCCTTTTGTCATGTAATGTTTCAGGTTCTGGAGATCAGGGCGTGGACCTCTCTGAGTGGGCGCCATTCTCCTTCCCACTGCTCTCTTTTCTCTTGGGTCAACACCGAGGAGCGGAATGGCTGGGTCATATGGCAGTTGTGTGTTTAACTTAAAAAACTTTTTTTTTAATTGTATTTTTTCCATTACCATTTAGTCCCTTTATACACTATCCGCCCCCTTACCGCCCCCCCAATCACCGCACTGTTGTCCATGCCCATGAGTCCTTTTTCCTTTTTGCTCCACCCCTCCACCCCCTAACCACTCCCACCCCTTAGCTGCCATCCTGCTCTCCCTCTACGAGTCTGCTTTCCCTCTATGAGTCTGTTTTCCTGGTGAGTTCAGTTTGTTCATTAGATTCCACATATGAGTGAAATCATATGGTATTTGTTTTACCCTTTGTGACAGTGCGTTTAATGTTTTAAGAAACTGTCGAACTGTTTTCCAATGGGGATGTACGATTTCACATTCCGGGCGGCACCGTATGAGAGTTCCAGTTGCTCTGCCTCCTCACCAACTTTTGGGATGGTCATTGTATTAGGTTTCAAGGGCTGCAGAAACAAATTGCACCAAGCTGAGTGGCTTAACGCAACAAAAATGTGTTCTCTCACAGTTCTGGAGGCCAGAAGTCCAAAACCAGGGTGTCAGCAGGGCCAGTTCCTTCGGAAGGCTTTCGGGAACAATGTGCCTTGCCTTTTCCAGTTTCTGGTGGCCCCAGACCGTCTTGGCTCACAGATGCATCCCTCTGAGCTCAGTCTCTGTCTTCACAGGGTGTCTGCCTCTGTGTGTCTCTGTGTCTTCACGTGGCCTGCCCTAATCCAGTATGACCTCGCGTTAACTAATTAACATCGGCAAAGACCTCATTTCCAAATAAGGCCACATTCTGAGGTTTCAGTAGGCGTGAATTTTTGAATGACGGTATTCAGCCCAGGACAGCCAGTCTTCTTCATTTAGTTATTTTAATGGGTGCGTAGTGGTGCCTCACTGTGGTTTTAATCTGCATTTCCCTAAGGACGGTGGTGCCGAGCATCCGTTCAGGTGCTTATTCTCCATCTAGATCTTATTTGGTGAAATGTCTGTTCAGACCACCTGCCCAGTTTACAAACTGAGTTGTTTGTTTTCTTAGTACTGAGGTTTGAGAGTTCTTTATATATTGTGCTTGCAAGTCCTTTATCAGAGACACAGGGTCCGGCAGAAGGAATAACTGCTCGAGTGTGGTTGGCAGGGTAATAATATGGGTATAACAATTTATAGTTTTAATTTGAACATTTCACCTAAAATGTCATACAGTATGCTTGAGGGTGATAGTGTTGTTACGGAATGACATGCTTATGATTTTGTAATAAAAGATTATAATAAAAAGGGGCGTTATTTGTGCCAGACCCTGTACGATTAGCAAATGTTTTCTCCCAGCCTGTAGCTTGTGTTTTCATTCTCTTAACAGTGCTACTCAAAGACCAGGTGTTTTACATTTTGACAAAGTCCAATTTACCAATTTTTTTTAATGTGACTCATGCTTTTGGTGTTATATCTGAGTAACAGTTGCTTAATCCAAGGTCACAAAAATATTTTCTTCCTTTAGGAAGTTTTATAGTTTTATATTTTTACACTTAGGTATATAAACCATTTTGAGTTCATTTTTGTATATGGGACAAGGTACAGGATGTCTGCTCTCATCATTTCTTTTTTTTTAAATTTTAAGTATATTTTATTGATTATGCTATTACACTTGTCCCATTCTTTTCTCCCTTTTATCCCCCTCCACTCTGTACCCTCATTCCCTCCAGAATCCCCCCGCTCCCTTAGTTCATGTCCATGGGTCATACATATAAGTTCTTCGGCTTCTCCGGTTCCTATAGTATTCTTAACCTCCCCCTGTCTGTTTTGTACCCACCACTTATGCTTCTTATTCCCTGTACCTTTTCCCCAATTCTTCCCCCTCCCTTTCCTGGCTGATAACCCTCCATGTGATCTCCATTTCTACGATTCTGTTCCTGTTCTAATTGTTTGCTTAGTTTTTTTTTTTTTTTTTAGGTTCAGTTGTTGATAGTTGTGAGTTTGTTGTCATTTAACTGTTTATAGTTTTGATCATCTTCTTTTTCTTAGATAAGTCCCTTTAACATTTAATATAATGAGGCTTGGTGATGATGAACTCCTTTAACTTTACCTTATCTGGGAAGCACTTTATCTGCCCGTCCATTCTAAATGATAGCTTTGCTAGATAGAGTAATCTTGGATGTAGGTCCTTGCCTTTCATGACTTTGAATACTTCTTTCCAGCCCCTTCCTGCCTATAAGGTTTCTTTTGAGAAATCAGCTGATAGTCTTATGGGAACTCCTTTGTAGGACATTCTCTGCTTTTCTCTTGTTGCTGTTAAGATTCTCTCCTTATCTTTAATCTTGGGTAATGTAATTATGATATGTCTTGGTGTGTTCCTCTTTGCACCCAAGTTATTTGGGACTCTCTGAGCTTCCTGGATTTGTATGTCTATTTCCTTTGCCACATTGGGGAAGTTTTCCTTCATTATTTTTTCAAATAAGTTTTCAATTTCTTGCTCTTCCTCTTCTCCTTCTAGCACCCCTATGATTTAGATGTTGGAATGTTTAAAGTTGTCCCAGAGGTTCCTAAGCCTCTCCTCATTTTTTTGAATTTTTGTTTCTTCATTTTGTTCCAGTTGAATGTTTATTTTTCCCTTTTGTCCCAAATCATTGATTGAGTCCTGGTTTCCTTTCCTTCACTGTTGGTTCCCTGTATATTTTTCTTTATTTCACTTTGTATAGCCTTTACACCTTCCTTTATTTTGCAGCTGTATTCAATCATTTTTGTTAGCATCCTGATTACCAGTGTTTTGAACTGTGTATCTGATAGGTTGGCTATCTCCTCATCACTTAGTTCTTTTTCTGGAGCTTTGATCTATTTTTTCATTTGGGCCATATTTCTTTGTTTCTGCATACCTGTTATGTTGTAAAGGGTGGAGGCTTAGGTATTTGCCAGGGTGGGGCAACCCACTTTCCTGTGCTGTGGCACTGAATGTGTGTGTGGGGGGTGTCAGAGAGGGAATAATGCAGCTTGCTTGGCTCTTGCCCTGCTTTCAGTCACTTCCCCCACTTCCCACAAGTGAATTATGCCCTCGCAGGTGCTGCCCTAGTGCTGATTCCCAGGTGGGTAGGCTTGTGTACGTACTAGGACCCTGTGGGACCCTCCAACAAACTCTCCTGTGAGACTGGGAGTTTCTCCTGCTGCCATAACCCCCACTAGTTTTTACAGCTGAGGTTTTGAGGCTTTATTTCCCTACACTGGAACCCTGGGTTGTGTGGTCTGTCTCACTCCGCAGTTGTTCCTTTTGGCTTATCCACATGCAAATGCGGGTCTGCTCGGTCTGCCATTGCCCACCCAGTCCTGCAGCCACCGCCTTGCTATGCGTCCTCTCCACCTGACTACCTTCTCCGCCCCGCCTACCAGTCTGGACAAATTTTTCTTCTTCAACTCCTTGGTTGTCAGACTTCCATACAGTTTGATTTTCTGGCTGTTCCGGTTGTGTTTTGTTTTTACATTGGTTGTTATCCTTCTTTTGGTTGCGTGAGGAGGCAAAGCGTATCTGTCTATGCCTCCACCTTGGCTGGAAGCCTGCTCTCACCATTTCTGTTCAGCACTGTGCTAGTGACTATGACCATTTTGATGAGGCAAGGAAAAGAAATAAAATACATTAAGATTAGAAAAGAAGAAGTAAAATTTGCAGTTGACATGACCACCTGTGTAGAAAAATCTGATGGAATCTATAAAAATACTACTAGAATTAGTGAGTTCAGCAAAGTTGCAGGATACAAGATGATTATACAAAAATCAATTGCATTTCTATATACATACAATGAACAATTGGAATTTTAAGAAACAATGCCATTCACAATAGATCAAAAATAAGAAATACTTGGCAATAAATATGACAAAAGGCTTGTAGATTAAAAACTGCAAAGCTGAGAGAAACTAAAGAACACCTAAATAAATGGAGAGATATCTTACTCATGGGTCAGAAGACTCAGTATTTTTGAGGTGTCCGTTCTTCTCAAATTGAACTATAGAGTCAATGCAATTCCGATCAAAAGCCTGGTAGGTTTTTATAGAAATTTGGAAGCTGATTCTAAAATTCATATAGAAGTGCAAAGGACCTTAAATAGCGAAAACAATGTTGAAAAATAATGACAAAGTTGGAGATCTAACACTAACCACCATTTCAAGACATTATATAAAGCTACAGTGTTCAAGACAGGGCGCTGTGGGTGTACAGACAGACAAACAGACCAATGAAACAGACTGGAGTCCAGAAACAGGTCCGAATGGAGACGGACAGCTGATTTTCAACAACGGTAACTCGGTGGAAAAGAGATAGTCCTTGAGCATTCTAAATGGGGTTGTTTTAGGATAAAATTGAATTTCTTTTTAAGATTGATTTTGGAGAGTTTTTATTTGTTTACCCTGGATACAAATCTTTCATGAGATATGTGTTTTGCAAATATTTGGTTCCTTTATGGAGGTTCTTGGCTCTTCATTTTCCTAACCGTGTCTTTGAAAGAACAGAAGTTGTAACTATTGATGAAGTCCAATGTCTCAGTTTTTTCTTTACGATTTGGTTTTGTGTCCTCTGTAAGAAATCTTTGCTTAATTCCAGTCACAAAGATTTTCTTCAAAGTCATCTGTAAGTTTTATAGTTTTGGTTTTACGTTTAGATCTATGATCCCTTTCAAGTTAATTGTTGTTTAGAGGATAGGTATGGGTTGAGGGTTTTTTTGTTTTTGTTTTTGTCTTGCAAACAGATGTCCAATTGTTCTAGTCCGGAGTTGTTGAAACAGGCCCTCCTTTCTCTGGCTGAATTGCCTTTGTACCTTGGTTGAAAATCAATTGACTTTCACTGAGACCTTTCTCTGTGCCTGGTACAGCGCTACTCACTTTACAAGCGGAGAGAGTGTCAGTCAGGCTTCCTGGCTGGGAGCAAGAGACACCCATTTGTGCTGATTTAAGCAGTTAAGGAATTGATGGGAGGATGCGAAGTAGCCACAGAATCGCGGGGAAGGAGGAGAAGCAAAGTCGGGAAGGGGCAAGAGACAAGGGGAGACTCTACTCTCTGTAGCCCAACCAAAATCACACAACCAGGCTGGCAAGGGCCCCCCGCCGTAGCCCCTGGCACAGACGGCTGGGACCGTGGGACCTGGCGCTCTTGGCCACTGCCCTCACCGCCGCCTTTGGGAGCTGATGTGGCTGCCACTGCTGAGCCGCCCAGACAGGATGCTTCTGCATCTGGTTTCTTCGTACCTCAGCTCCTAGTTCAAAGTCTGGGACAAGGGTGCCTGATTGGCTGAGCCTGGGTCACAGGGCCTATGACATGACAACTTAGTTGTAAGGGAACCCAGGAGAGCAAAATCTGGCTTCCAACTCCAAAAGAGGGACAAAGTCTCCTTCTTACCACCCTCTGTGACAGATAAAGCAAGGAATTCCCAAAATGTAGAAAGGGACTTTAAATGCTCAGTGACAAATGCTTTTTACATAAATTCTTTAAGTAATTCAGTGAAGTAGGCGGTACCAGCAGCCCCGTCTAATAGCTGAGAAAACTGGGGCTAATCACAGGTAAATCACTTGTCCCTGGTCACACAGCTCACTAGTTCTAAGCGGGATTCCAACCGGGCAGTGTGAAAACGGTACATCTATTTTTCCACGACGTCCCCCCAGAGCCGCAACCCCAGGACTCCACTCATCTGAATGCTGGGGTTGTACGACTTGGCAGCCCCAACCCGTCTCCCAGCCCCCGAAACCTGACAGCTTCTGTCTGTCAACTTGACGTGAATCAAAACGCCTTGAAATTCAAACAGGAAGTATGTCATTTGAGGAAGTGTATTACATGCCCGGTCACCTCACATACCTAGTCTTTTCTGATTCAGCCTCTGTGGTTGGCATCCGGAGTGTAGTAATAAAAACCTGAATAATCATTTTCCCGCTGTTCCAGGTATCTCTCACTGTGTGAGAAACTCTCAGAACTCAGTGGCTGAACACAGCAACCATGATATTATATTGTATTAAATCGCACGATTCCGTGGGTCAGTGATATAGGCAGGACTCAGCTGGGCGATTCTTCCGTTCCACGTGGCGCCGCCTGGCGTCACCCAGGAGCATCCGGCTCGTGGGTGCGTTGGTCCAGAGGGCCCGCGCTCAGGCACGGCGCCTTGCTGCGGGTGCCTGGAAGGCTGAGCTCCTCTGAGCGCCCCCAGCTGAAGCTTCTACATGTGGCCTCTCCAGCATGGTGACCTCAGGCCAGTCGGGTTTCTTATTTGGTAGCTCGGATCTCCAAGCCTGAGGGTTCCGGCAAAGAAGATGAAAGCTGATGATGTTTTCAGGCCCAGCCACAGAAGTCACAGTGTGTCACTTCCTCCAGACTCCATTGGGTGAAGCAGTCCCAGCCCACTCAGATCCAAGCAGAAAAAAACAGAGACATCCCCCTCCAACCCCGCCATCTCAGTGGGGGAACTAAGAATTCGCAGTCTTGTTTTAAACCACCAACCTACCATCTAGAGAGATGTTATCTGCCACTTAGCCTGTCCCTCTAAGTAAGAAGGAGAAAGAAGTTTCTCATCGTTGTGTTGACAAAGAGGAAAATGAAGTTGGGGCCTTACTCAGAGAACACATTGCTCTGTAATCTGCTTTAACCCCAGGCAGCAAGGGCATCCTTTGGCACAAGCCGGAGCTGGGACGGTCCACAAGCGCCCAGTTGTCACACTGGACATTGTTACAGCTACTGTCCCCCTCTTGCCCCATCTCAGTCCCTGACCTTTTGACTTGGAGTCACCCACCCTTCCTCATGGTCTTCCCAATGCTGCTCTGCCCAAACCTCCCACGCTCTGTCTCGGGACTGAACAAATTCTCTTGCTCGGGGACAATGGAAGCCTTTGTCACCCTTTCCTTTCTCGGGAGTAGGGGGCACTGTCTGTATGAGAATCCAGATTACCCTTGCAGGCTGCATTGGCAATCACGTCTGAGAGTCTCTGAGCAAGCGAGAGAGTCCTGGCAGCCCGGCGTCAACTGGGGCTGCGCACAGGGAAGAAGGTCGTGACGGTAAACGAGGCCGGGTGGGCTCGGCTCCACTGCAGAAAACACACTTCAGTGGTGCAGAACACCCCAGATTGAAAGGATCGTGGGTTCATCAAACCCCTTTCTCCTCTGCTTCGATCGAACTCAAGAGGGGCTGATCTGTCAATCAGAAACACCTCTTTCATGTAAACCATGGGCGCTTTGGAGATTAGGAAGAGCCTTGATTGTACAGTCACCGTGAAGTTATAGTTATTTCATTGTAAGGTGCCACACTCACTGCCAGCCCCATGGACCCGGTGCAGACTTCTCATTGCTCTCAGGGAAAACCCCTCTGAGAGTCAGGAAGCTTCCCTGCCAGCAGACAGGGGTAAGAGTTTCTTTTTCTGAAGTCGGGATACCCCAAAGACCTCATGTTTCTATATAATGCTAACAGAAGACTCAGCAGGCTTTGATTCTGTGTTGTCCAATTGTGCTAGCCGTTAGCCTCATGTGGCTACTTGAATGAAAAGTAATGGAAATTTAACATTTGGTTTCTCAGCGACGCCAGACATGTTTCCAATGCTCCACAGTGACGGGGAGGCTAGTGGCTCCCGTCCCGGACAGCACAGAGAGCGAATACTCCATTGTTACAGAAAGTTCTATTGGACGATGCTGCTTCTTTCAACAAGCTCACAAAACCTCCTGTTTCTCATTTGGGGGAAACAGGCAAAGAAAGTCAGAATGGCTCAATATGATCTATCGCCTCTACTGGGAGGAAAAAAAACCCCAACGGTCCCACCTTGTTTCCGTGGTGACACTGTTGGCGTTTTCTGCTCAGCTCCCACTCCCCTTCTTTTGGCAAAAGCACCATAATTTTCCCTCTGGGAGTCACCCCTCTCCTACTCACCACTCATGCACTGTCGTGCGGTTCAGGTGGGGCTGATCTCGCGGCCCAGCCCCAGCACCTGGGCATGACGGATCACAATATTCCTTTCACTTGGCCATGGTGATTGGTTCAGTTATGTTGGCCCAACAGAAGCAAACTCTTGAACTTTGGCTGGAATTGGCAGGAAGCGGTGTCCTCTCCCTGCTGGGGGTGCCAAGGAGGTAGGACACAGGACAGGAGCTGCTGGTGGCCATCATATGCTCCCCTGGAGAGAGTCAGCCTGCAGTGACCTCATTGCAGAAGACAGCAGAGCTGGGAGGCGGGGAAGAGAGAGTCCTGGAGACACTGTCAACTTCTTGGGTCCAGCTGTGTTTGTTGACAGGAGCAGCCTCTGAACTTTCCAGTCACATGAAGCTATTACTACTAACACCTTGGTGCTAATGATTCTTCCAACACTGCTGCTTAGACCAGTTTGAACTGTGTTTCTGTCACTCACGACCATAAGAATGCTGATTATTAGAGTGTCGTCCCAGCACTCCAAGGTTGCAGGTTTGACCCTTGGTCGTGGCACATATAAGAATCAACCAATGAATGCATAAATAAGTGGAACAACAAACCGATCTCTCTCTCTCTCTAACAATCAATCAATAAAAATAAATAAAAGAATGCTGATTAGTCTACATTCTGAGAATGGCAATCCATTTACAATGGAAAAGGAGGCTATTTTTTCTCTACCAGCACATCTCTATTCTCAAACTATTTCATGTGATAGGAAAGTATCAGTTTCAGATGGGCCTGCCTGCTCCCACCTGGCTCACAAAGGAGCTCCCTGACCCCGGGGAGCCCGTTCGCCAGGCTTAGACTACACCCAGCAGGTTCCATTTCTTGAGAACTGGGATAAAGTTGAAAGAAAGACTGCCGAGTCGGTGGTGGAGCCATGTCAGGGGGAACATGAGACTGAAAGACCAGGCAGCTCGGCGGCTGAGGAGCGCGAAGCTTCTCCGCTCTCACCCTGCCTGAGTCCTGGGTCCTTTCCACAGTCTACCTTCCATGTGAGCTAGTTCAAGTACGCCTGGACCAGGCAAATCTATTTCTAGCTCGTGTCAGCACCTCTTTCCTTTCTAGGATTGCGTGATATCTCATTGAATGGATGGATATCCCACCCATTATTTACTTACCATCAGTTAATGGCCATTTGGGTGGTTTCCACCTTTTGATGATTGTAAATAATGTTATAATGTTATAATGTTTTGATGATTGTAAATAATGTTATAATACATAATGTATGTAGTGGCATACAAGCATCTGTTCGAATCTGTTTTTAATTCTTTTGGGGATCTATCCAGAAGTGAAATTACTGGATTGGGAATTCCTTTTCCTTTCCAGCTCCCTGTTTTCCAATGACAATAGCTCACGGAGCCCTGGCTGTCTGCTGGGACCTTTATCTGCATCAGCCCATTGGAGCCTCTGGCAACATCCTGCTGTTCGTGCATTTGTTACCTGGGGTATATGCATTCTCCAGGTGGGGTGCAGCAGAATTTTCGTAATTAGTCTCTGTGGGCCATGAGATGAAAAATGCTGAAAATCACTGGTCTAGAGGGGTGAGAGTTTTCCCAGGAAGGGTAGGTTAGGTCTGGGTCTTTGAGGGATAAGTTCATGCTTATACCGCTGAGGGGCTCTTCCTAGAGCCCTTTGCTGTGGTTGGAAGGCTCTTCCCACCTCCTTAATCCCTTCCAGGGGCCTCCACGTGGGTTATTGAGTCAGTACTTTGTATCTTCTGGAAGAGAAATATTTGATCCAAATGAATGACTCTCTAATTGTGGAATTTCAATGAAGTGAGACAGGAGACAGAGTTTGAGGCACGAGTGACATATAAAACGCTTTTTTTCCTCTACCAACCACTGAGTGTGCATCACGATGAATTTGGGGATAAGTATTTACTTGTGGAACCCTCACCACCATCAAGGCCATAAACATGCCCATCACCTTCCAAAGTTTCTTCTTATGGTGGATTTTCCTGTAGGGCCACGCCACACTTGATGGGGACTAGTGAGTGACTTGAGGAAAGCCCGTCTGCCGGGACGCGGTGCGCCGAACACAGTGTGTTCTGAGGCCAGAGTGCTGGGCTCAGGTGCGGGGAGATCTTTCCCCAGCGTGTCTCCACAGCACCAAGCCGAAGCCGTATGCTGTCCTCTAGTGGCCACTGCTGATTTGGCTGCTGCACCCGAAGCATTCTGTTTTTTAAGACTGTTCCTGAAAAGCCCAGTGTGTAAGGGGAAGCTTAAGTCAAGCTTAGAAGTCTGAGCTTTAAGGTGAAGGAGATGGGGAGCCATGGAACCAGTGGATGTGGGCATGACGTTCTCCCACTTTCATGGTGTAAACACACCTGCCACGGCTGATTTCAAGTGATTCGTATCATCACCACCTCTGTCTCCAGCCTCCCTCATTTTCGCTTCACGTGGGAAAACCACAACCAACATCAGGCAGCCCAGGCACCAATGGGAGCCTTAGGATGGCCCCTAGGGCCATACGTAATTTGCATCTCCCTTCCTGTCCTAGCCCCACTCCTAGCTCACCCCCTCCCCCACACAGGAAAGGGCAGGAGAAAAAGCTGAGTGAAGATGTGGCCTCATCTTGAGTTTACTTCGGGGTTAGCTCCATGGAGGAAAACAATGCTGAGGAGCAGGCTAGAGGGTGCCTTGATGGTGGAAGGTGGTCATTTTTGATCGAGGGACCAGGGAAGCCCTCTCTGACCTGAGAGAGCGAAGAGAACGCGCCACGGAAAAATGGGGGGGACAACTGTGTGTTCTAGGCAGAGGGAATAGCAGGCACTGTTCAGTAGGTATCCTGCGTTTTCTAGATGAGGAACGCATTTATCCAAAGGAATGACTCTGTAATAGTGGAATTTCAGGCAATGAAGTCAGACGTTGGACAGATTTCCTTTTCTGTTTTTTTAAAACCACTTTCTTGAGGTATGAGGAACGAGCGCAGCGAGTTCAAGGAATAATGATAAGGCCGGAGTGGCCGGAAGTGGACAGAGTAAGGAGAAGCAGCAAGTGAGATTGGCAGGAACGGGCCGTGGTGAAAACTGCCATTTTCTCATGGTAACGGGAAGCCATTATAACCCAGGATGACCTCGCCATCGCAAGGTCAGCTGATCAGCACCCTTAATTTGATATGCAACCTGAATTCCCCCTTTTTGTGTAGCATAACATATTCACCTGGTCCCGGGACTGGAACGTGGTCATCTTCGGAGGAACCATTATTCTTCTGATCATAGGAATGACAGCATCGAATGAGGGTCATCCTTAGCACCTGTTGCCCCCTCCTACCTGTGATTTTGTCCTGGATCTCAGTGCAGCGGAGGAGATGATCACTGAAGAGCTCGCTAAGCACGCAAATAGTCGAGCAATTATAATCATAAGTGTCACAGAGAAGGAGCACAGGTAGCTATGACAGAGTCAGGAAAGGCTTCTTGGAGGAAGTGACATTTAAGCAAGGCCTGAAGAATGAGCTGGAGCAGGCCAGGGAAAGCAGGAGCACAGGGAACAGCACATGCAAAGGCCCTGTGGTGGAGAGGCTAGAAGTAGAGACTGACGTGAGATGAAACTTAAAGATGTGTTTGGGTCTGGTCCCTCAGGGCTTTTTGGGCCATGATAAGTACTTTGGATTTTAATTCTGACTGTAACAGTCAGCCGGGGCATAGGGAGGGGCGGGGCGGATCATCAAATTTACATACAGAGATGACTGCAGGGGACAACGGTGGAATGCAGGACTGACTGGACAATCCAGAGGAAGACCTTACCAAGCATAGCTGTGGAGATGGGGAGCAGTAGGTAGATGTAGAATGATATTTGGGAGGGAGAACCAGTGGAGGAGGGACTCGCTCACTGGTTGTGAGGGTGGGGGCTAACCAGGGAAACTGAGGCACAGAGGGGTGAAATCACTTGTCCCAGGGCTGGATTGGCTAGGATGTATCTCCGGCCCCTCCCCAGACCTGCTGCATCACCACCTGATATTCCAAGCTCTCCTGGGGATCCCAGGCGAAGCAGAGGCTACTGGTCTGCAGACCACACTTCAGCCTCATGGGTCAGTGCATCTCACACTTTCTTGGGCCCACAGATCACCTGAATATCTTGTTAAAATGCAGATCCTGATTCAGCAGACCTGGGGTAGCACCTGAGATTTTGCCTCCATCAAATTTCTTACTGGTGCCACTGGCCCACGGACCACACTTTGAGAAGGAAGGGTTAAGGGTTAAGGGTCTTAACGAGCACCCACGGTGGCTGCATCGGTTTCCGGGGGCTGCCGTAACGGAGCAGGGATTCGCCGTCTCGCAGTTCTGGGGGCCAGGAGCCCAAGATCCAGGTATGCACTTGTTTTGAAGGCTCCAGAGGGAGAATCTCCCAGCTTCTGGTGTTGCCAGCGTTCTTCGGCTTGCAGATGTGTCTCTCCAATCTCTGCCTCTGTCGTCACATGGTCCTCTCCCTGTGTCCCTGTACCTCTCCTCCACTTCTTATAAGGACATCAGGCATGCCAGATGAAGGGACCGTTCCTACTCCAGTATGATCTCATCTTAACTTACCTCTTAAGGACATCTGCAAAGACCGTGTTTCCAAAGAAGGTCACATTCTCAGGGACCAAGGACTTCGACATATCTTAACAAGAGAGACAATTCACCCCACGGCAGTCGCCTTCATGATCGCATGCTGGCTTTTCTTGCAGCCCCGCTCAGGTGCTCCACCCCAAGCTCTTCCTCCCCCTCTGCCTAGACATGAATGAGTGTGTGGACGCCACTGCGTGCCCGGCTTACGCCACCTGCACCAGCGCCGTGGGAAGTTACTGCTGCACTTGCAAAAGAGGCTTCCTGCCCAGCCACGGACTGACGCAGTTCAGAGGCCCAGGGGTGGAGTGCAATGGTGAGTTCATGCCCCTTCCACATCCTCCAGCATTCGGTAGAAAGTTAGGTGGAAGCTGGCAAATGTAGGTACTTTGTTTCTTTTCCCCAAACATTATTCCCTCCCTCCTTCCTTCCTTTCGCCTTCCTTCCTTCCTCCCTTCTTCCCTTCCTTCCTTTTCCCCATCCTCTCTCTCTCCTCTTATCCTTCTCTTTCTATCATAAAAAAGATTCCTAGTCACTAAAATTCCAACGATTAGAGACTAGCCTTATAATGAAAATAAAAATAAAGATCATGCTATTTATCAGCATTCAGAAATAACCGCTGATTGTATTTGGAGATCCTCCTTCTGCCTCTCCACGCAGATAATAAGATTTTCTAACACTGACTGAGTGCCAGGCTCTGTAGGGAGGGCTTTAGGTACACTCTCCCATGGAACCCAGGGCAGCAGTGGGATGCTTCCCTGTCGGACAGATGAGGAAACCAAGGCTTGAAGAGCTGAAATGACTTGTGTGGAGTCATGTGGACAAACTGGAATTCAAACCCAGGTCTTTCTGACTCTAACAGCAGTCTCTCAACCACATTACCTATTTGCCACGCTCTAGTTGTGAGGTGCTGGGAAAATGTTTTTAACCTAAACCTCAGTGTTTCTATGTGTAAGATGGGTGTTTAAGAGCATCTATCTCCAAGGGTAGTCGGGAAGAGTAAATGCAGCAATGTTTGCAGTGTGCTAGGCATGTACACAGTCCCAAGAGTTACCATTAACATTAATAATGTAAACTCAAGTAATTCCCGGAATGAGCTAAGTTCTTTGTCTGCATTTCTTATATTTAGACCCCGATTCTCCTCTTGAGAGTAAAGACCTGTCTATGCCTTCGAGGAAGATCAGGGGTTTGCAAACTCTTTCTGTCAGGGTTCAGACAGTAAATATTTTGGAGTTTGCAGGCTGTACGATCTCCATCATGACTACTCGACTCTCTCGCTGTATTGCAAAAGCAAGCATAAATAATACAGAAATGAATGGATGATTTACATAAACAATTGGAGGGCTGGATTCGACCCAATGGGCTGTAGTTGGCATAGTAGGATAATTCATTCTTCTTGTTGTAGTTCCTGGGGAGCCCCAAACATCCTTCTTCAGGCTACAGTTCGAGGGCTATTCAGCGAGCTCAGTACTGCTGGTGGGTCCTGGTTTTTAAATACGAGGTGAAATCGACATTCCTTATCTTGAAAATGGTGAGTACTGCAGCCAGGATTTTGTCCACTTGATGTCTTTGACCTCCAGCACAGTGCCTGATACCTTGTGAAAATTCAATAGATTTTTGTCAAATGAAAGAACACATTACTTTATTCTTTATGTTAACTCCAGATTTATCATCCTGTTACTGACAAACACTCAGGTTGTTTCTGATGT
Organism: Mormoops blainvillei; assembly: GCA_004026545.1. Taxonomy (NCBI): domain Eukaryota; kingdom Metazoa; phylum Chordata; class Mammalia; order Chiroptera; family Mormoopidae; genus Mormoops; species Mormoops blainvillei. Next base: position 14,334 of record PVJD01004336.1, on the reverse strand, counting down.
TTTACTACTTCAAGCAAAGCTGCGATCAATATCCTCGTGGTCTTATCTTGGTGGACGGCAGAGCCCCAGATTTCTTTTTAGGAGAGGTGCAATTAGTCAGGAAGAAGCTATGGGGTACTTGCCTCGAAGTTTTATTTGCCTGACAGGTACATAGTGAGCATTTATTTAGGGTGGCTTGATGGAGCAGGGATGAAGGAGACTTGAGGTGGGCTGCCCCATGATACCATGACTGCACAATTCTATCGGGGCTTCAATGAGTAAATTTCTAGCAGCGTCTTTGCAAGGTGGTCTTGACTGGGTAACTGATCACTGCAAACTTAGTGCACAAAACAGTAACAATCATTTATTTTGCTCATGAATGAATCTGTCGTTTGGTCTGGGTTTGGTAAGGACAGCTTGTCTCTGGCCTACGCAGTGTCCATTGAGTCGGTTCTAACGTCTCAGGGAGCTAGAACAGGGCCCACTCACACGGCTGGCAAGCAGGTGCTGTTGGCCGTTGGTTGGCGGCTCCGCCAGGCCTGTGGGGTGGACATCTTAGTTCCTCTCCGTGTGGGCTGCTTTGTCATGACTGGCTGGGCTTCCTCACAGTATGGTGGTTGAGCTCTAAGAATGAGCATCTCACGAGAACAATGAGTGGTTTTTTTTATGACTTAGTGTCACTTCTACCACAGTCACGAGCATGCTCAGATGCAAGGGGAGGAAACATAGGCCTGCTGCTTGGTGGAAGGAATACCAGATTTACCTTGATTGAAGGGCATAAGGAATGTAAGATGTTACAGCTGCCTTTGGAAAATACAGCCTTTTATACAAGATGGGGCAAATTTGTAACTCTGATTCTTTCTCTGTCTAGATGTAGATGAATGTCCTCCAAGCCCCTCGCCATGCGGTCGTAACTCAGTCTGCAAAAACCTGCCGGGGAGGTACAAGTGCTACCACTTACCTGGCTTCTCTCCCCACACTGCAGATAACCAGACCCCCACAAAGCCAGGCCATTTCTCCTGCGCAGGTAACGCTCCTGAGCTCCCCAGGAGGGAGGCGCGTAGGGTCTTTGGTTCACAGCTACCACTGAGTTGGGCACCTGTGTTGCTAACCTCACTCAGCCAATCTTTGGTCTGCTCACCCTCCTCTACTGCTCCTCAGACATCGACGAATGCCTCGGCAGTGGGGTCTGCCTGGAGCATTCTGAGTGTGCCAACTCTTTGGGAAGCTACAGTTGCCACTGCCAATGTGGATTCATCTCTAACAACTCCTACTGTGAAGGTATGGAGGATTTATTCTTCATTTACCTACTTAACGAAGAACAACCCGACTTGGTGATCTTATGAGTTAGGGATAATGAGCCTCATGTCAGGAATGAGAAAATTGAGGCCCAGGGGGCGGTGCAGTCACTTGCTCAAGAATCCACAGCTATTGAACTGGAAGAACTGGGATTTGAACTCCTGTTGAGTTCCTACTAGGAGTTAAGCAGCGAGGTCAGGAAGTACTTGAGAGTACAGGGGGCTATGTCCCTAGAGTGATCTTTCTCTCAAGGGGGGACATTGGCCATGTCTGGAGACATTTTTGAGTGTCACAACTGGTGGTGGTGGTGGGGTTGTGTGTGCTACTGTTGTCTAGTGGGTAGAGGCAAGAGATGCTGCTAAACACACTACAATGCACAGGACAACATCCCACAATCAAAAGCCATCTGATGGTGGGCAAAGGTGTATTGACCGCCATAATGGGACATTAACTTCAGACTGAAGAGAATGAAGCAGGAAACTCCATCGAATGTAACAGAATTCATTACAGGGTCATTTACTTATGGGGAGATTGGGTCAGAGCAGAGCAGACGGTCCAGCAGCCTGTGCGGATTATTCTGTGGTTGCAGACCCCTGCTACTGCATTTTTAAAATAGTGTAACTCGGGTACTAATGATTGATTAGAGGGAGAGACAAAGAACGCAGCCGTGCCAGGGGCCATAACTCCTGGTGGTCTTGGAATGGATGGTTGCTTATCGTCGACACTATTGCCAGTTTGATATTTACCTTGGTTGTTCTGGCATTCCAGTCATTACTTACACAAATATTTATGGTGTCCTGGCCAGGTGGTTTAGCTGGCGGAAGCACTGTCCTGCACACCAAAATATTGCTGCATTCTGCTGGCCAGTGCAAGTCATAGGGCCAGCTAGTGTCAAGAGGTAGGGAAACAACTCCACATCTGAAAGAGAGGAGTGGCAGAGCCACGTTATACTGCACAATCCACCTCCCGGGCGTGGATACAGGGAGGAGTGAAAGACAATTGACATCTCTGGAGCCTACGGTCATTATGTTTTGAAACTGTTTGCTACCCTTTTGTTTTCATGCTCTTGGGCCAAAAGCTACTCCCCTAGGGAGAGAGGAAGAAGGGGTGGACAAGGGCATTGGGGAGCAGCAGCACTGTGTGTCCCCAGCTAGGGACATATGCAGCGGACCGTGTTTGCAGTCTCCTGTCCTCGGTTCCTCAGTGGTCTACACCTGGGTTTTCATTTCCATTCAACAGAGGCAGATGAACGTGCCGGCCCCAGAGCTTGCCCGGAGCATGCAACCTGCCACAACGGTTTTGGAAGCTACTCCTGTGCCTGCCACCCAGGATTTGAATCTAGCAGCGGAAACGTGAGTTTCTGTGGCCCAGGAGGGAGGCATGAAGGTAGGTGAAGGGGTCACTTGCAGACTCAGGTACAAGCCCGTCTGCAAAGATAGCAGTTTTGGGGCAGGAATCAGGGTGGATCCTGGCTGAGTTCAAAACCTCGTGTGCGAAGCTGAAGCCAATAATCGTTCATTTACTCTTTCATTCATTCATGCGCTTATTCAACAAATGCTTCTGGAGCGCCTACCATATACGAGGCACTGTTCTAGGCGTGGCGGATAGAGTGGTGATAAACAGCCAAAAATATCTGTTCTCCTGTAACTTATGGTCTAGTACGGGGTTGGGGGAGATGGATAGCAAAGAAAATAAATGCACGGATGTTCTGTGTGTCAGGGGTGGTTAAAGGAGAGGAAGACAAATAAGGAAGGGAAGGCAGATAGAGGGTGCTGACGGGGGTTTCTAATTTTACTAGAGCAAAGGCCACATCGAGAAGTTGATATTTGAGAAAGATCTGCAGGAATCGAGGGAGAGAGATATCGGGTCCCTAGGGAAGGGCGCTCCAGGAGGAGGGAATAGCAGGTACGAAGGCCTGGAGGCAAGATCTCAGCCAAGGCGCTAGGCTCCTCCACCTGTCGCTTCCTTTGGTCCTCTCAACAACCTGGTATTATTGGGGGTATTTTATAACCCCCAGTTTAGAGATGAGGAAACGTAGCCTTCATGGTGGTGGAGCCACTCTCCCGAGGTCAAATAGGCAGAGGTAGGAGAGGCGGCCTCTGAACTGAGCCTGGGTGTGACGTCACACCCAGGTTCCCAACCACCATGCCATCCTGCCTCCAGATCGCGCTGTGAACTCTGGCAGCTCAGGCGGGAACGGCTTGGAGCAGACGTGGATTCTATCTCCGTATTTCCAGACTGTGGGACTCAAGACATGCTGGGAAGCTGCCATCTATAAATTTCAGGGCTAGACAGAACCTGGATTTAAGTCCTCACTGTGCCTTTCGCAAGCTCTGCGATGCTGCACAATCGTGAAGCCTCAGCTCTCTCCTCTGGAAAATGGAAATAACATTAATGTTCACCTCATAGGACTACTCTGAGCATCTATTGAGCTGATGCACATAAAGGGCCAACTCCGGTGCCTGCCACGAAGAAAGCTCAGCACGTTAACAGTTAATTTTTTATTTTAGTTCATAAATGCTTACCTAGTCCTTATGGGGTGGGTTCTGTTATTTTTCCCACTCGATGGAAATTGACACACACACAGATAAATTCTCTTGTCCAGTGTATTGGTCAGCTCAGGCTACTGTAACAAAATACTGCAGGCTGGGGGCTTAAATAACAGACGCTACTTCTCACAATTCTGGAGACTGGACGTCTAGGCCAGGTTCCGGGGAGGACTCTCTTTCTGGCTTGTGGGTGACTGCCTTCTTGCTGTGTCCTCACGTGGCAGAGGGAGAAAGAGCCTTGTGTCTCTTCCCCTTCTTATAAGGGCACTAACCCCATCGCGAAGGCCCCATGACCTCGCCTAAACTTAATCATATTCCAAAGGGTCAGGTCCAAATACCAACCCATTGAGGGTTAGTGCTTCACTGTATGAATGTGGGCGACATGATCCAGCCCACAGTGCCCAGCAGCACGGAGCTCGGGAGGGACAGAGCCAGGCTTTGAACCCAAGATGTCCATGCCCTCCAGCCCTTCACTCTGAAACATCACAGTTTCAGGCTGTGATGTTTATTAAAAAATAATATTATTTTTATTAGTAAAGTAGTGATTCCTTGGAGAGGAATTGACGTTCACCAGGGAAAGAAGGGAATAAATGAGTTGTGGTTGAAGGGACACGAGAGAGAGAAGAGCCTTCATGACCCTGCTGGTAACCAATGAACCCGGATCACGAGTTGTGCGGGGACCAGAAGCAGAAGGTGAGGGAGGTGAGCTTAGCTGGGAGCAGACTCTCAGGGTCTCGTACCTTCTAATGCAGAGTTTGGGTTTTACCCTGAGGCCGGGGGAGCCTCTTCAGATTCCCGTGGGCCACAGACGTGCCTCTCAGTGCTTCCTTTCCACAGCGATGAAAATATGTGTAAGAAGGTGAGATGGGGGTCAGGGAAACCCCTTAGCTTTTGTCCCTGGTGGGCTGTATATCACTGTGACAACCTCAGCATCTTTCATCCTTATGACTTAGACCAATTTTCTGCTTAGATGTGGATGAATGTTCCAGAAACTCGACTCTCTGTGGTCCCAGTACTGTCTGCACCAACATCCCAGGAGAATACAGTTGCTCTTGCCTTCCTGGGTTCATTTCGCTTGATTTTTGGACCCCCAAGCAACCGGAGGCTTTCAAATGTACAGGTAATTCTCCCAGCCATGGGGAGGACTTCTCAATGGATGTCAGATGACCTTGAAACATTTAACAATAACCCTTTGTTCTTGCTCATGATTTTACAGGGGGACCGTGTGGGTTTTCTGGGGCATCAGGGTGGCTGGTAGGCCTGAAATGACCTTGTTTATGTGGCTGGTAGTTGGGGCTGGTCTCTGGCTAGGACCCTAGATTTTCACTGGAAGAATTTCCACAGGTCTCCTCAGACTTCCTCATAGCTGGGCAGCTGGTTTCCAAGAAGAAGAGTTTAAAGAGGCAGAAAGCAGAAATGCCGGTCTTCGTAGGCCTGTGCTTGGCGACCTTCTACCACATTCTATTGGTCATAGTCACAGGACTGGCATAGATTCAAAGGAGAAATAAACTCCCCACCTTGCTGGGGAAGCACGTCTGTACAGGAAGTGCAAGAGTTGATGGGACCACCCTCAGAGTGCCTACTGCACTGCAGAGCACACTGACACCCCTCCACCCCTAGGGGAGAGCCATGCTGCTTTTCAGGACAAACGGTTACTTCTTACCGATCTACACTCGCTGCTGACATTGTTAGAAGCAGAATGACAGAGTTGAAAGGGATCTTAGGTTGTTAGCTGCAGCTCTAGTGGCCCCAGGGGACCTATTCAGAATCCCTATCAAGGGCAAGAAAGCAAAACTGTGGACATCCACCTCCATTTTGGTCACACTATTATCTCTTTTACTCGTCTTGCCTATTACAGGTTTCGCTACACATAAACAAAGGTTTTCTTGGCCAAAAAGTTTCAGAAATCATGCACCTAGTCTAGTCCCATCTGTAAAATATGAACCCCATCTCTGCTATTTCTGACGAGAGCTTGCCTAATCAATGCTTAAATATGCCTGGAAGTGGGGTGCCCGCTCCTTGGTTAGAGATGCTTTCTACGACACCAAGGGGAAACCACCTCTCCGTGTCTTCCAGCTGGGGGCCATTTTCATGTCCTTTGATGGCTCCAAAGAGTCTGCATTCACATCCCGAGGACTTCCTGGCCCCACTCTCCATGGTAATGCCCGGTGCAACGTGTCACATACCTGCTTAGTGACCAGTAGATGTTGCCTATTAACTATTCATGTTTTGTGCGTTGACATAGAAATGTGAAAGGTTTTGCTGTTGCCTCCCTCCTAATTCTTTTTTGTAGGGCCTTCAGTTCCTTAATCCTCTGTGGCTCAGAGACTGTCAGAGGGAGAGGTGACCCTGCATTTCCACAGCGACTTGACATCACTGTGTGTTTGTTAGGTGAGGGTTTCTCGACCCTCTCCCTGTTGACATCTTGGGCTTGATGGTTCTTGGTTTTAGGGGACTGATCTGTACATGGTAGGATGTTTGGCAGTGCTGGCCTCTATCTGTTGGATCCCAGTAGCACCCCCTCCCCCAGTCATGACAATCAAAAATGTTTCCAGACATTGCCCAGTGTTCCCTGGGGAGGCAAAACGCCCCTAACTGAGAGCAACTAGCTCAACGTATTAGAAATTTTTTAATCTCGTAACAATGCACTATGGGTGTACCAGGCCAATGGGCAGCCCTCTTCCATAAGGTGATAATGAGGCCCAGCCTCCTTGTATCTCTTGGTTCTTCTGGCCCTCGGAACCTTGGAACCCCTGGTCCCAGCTATTAGAGGGTCAAAAGAAAGAAGGCACACCCTCTTCTTGGCCACATGGGCCCAGAAGTAACAAACGTCATACCCGTTCACATTCCGTAAGTGAAGATTAGTCACACTGATACCAAACCCATGTTCAGCCACTGGCCACTTGAAAACGAGAGACAAGGGTTGGTGAAAGGACAGGTGGATGCAAGAGCGGGCAGCCTGAGAGGCTGGTGGACTAGCGTCACAAAGGCCATCTTAACAACCGGACGCAGAAAGATGTTTTTATAAGGAGGGGCGAGGAAGAAAAACAAACAGAACAAAGGAATTGGAAGGAAGAGGTTGAGAGTTCTCCCTCTAGGGGACGACGTGCATGTCAGCACAGCCTGTTCAGATGACTGGTTGAGCCGGAATGTCCGGAGGTTGGAGTCTGTGGCTTTTGAAGTTAGTGCCTAGCATTCTTAAGCAAACAGGCTGTTTATCTGCACTTACGTATTGGCTAACAGGTCATCATTTACAGAAATCATGTTAAAGAACGGTGGGCTGGGTTACAACATGACCTAACCTAGATGCAGAGGGTTCTGGGAAATCCAGTCGCTGGTGGGGCTGCCATTGCTTAAATGACAAGTCTATGCTGCAGAAGGGGAAGCACGACTTTCGCTGGCTTGCTGACCAACTCTGCCTCGTGCCCACCCATTCTCTACTGCCCAGATATTGATGAGTGCCTGGATACATGCCCTTTCAATTCAATGTGCACTGCTACTCCTGGGAGCTGTTTTTGTGCCTGTCACCCTGGCTTTGCACCAAGCAATGGACGGCTGAACTTCACAGAGCAAGAAGTGGAATGTCGAGGTGAATGAAGGGTTGTCTAGACGTCCCTGGGAAAAAAAGTTATCTCCTTGTCCCTTCGGTTGTTTGATAGTCTTGGGTTCTTTGCAGATATCGATGAGTGTGCCCAAGATCCATCACCATGTGGCCCCAATTCTGTCTGCACCAATGCCTCAGGCTCCTACAGTTGTGGTTGCCTTGTGGGCTTTCGTCCCAAACCAGAAGGCTTGTGGGAATACGGTAACTTTAGCTGCAAACATAACTATCTCCTGTGTGTCTGGGCAATGGAATCTGTGTCTTGCTCACTCTACCCAACCTCGAGGTCCTTTTCTTAGTTTTACCTCATCATCTACATGTTCTCCTTTCATTCATTCATTCATTTACTTGTTCAATAAATTATTTTGGGGACACCTATTGATTGGTTAATGAATCAAACCTAGGTCCCTGCTCTAGGTACTGAGAATTCAATATTGGACGTGATGGACGCGAAACTTGCGCTCACGTAGCTTGCAGTCCAGGGAAGGAAGTAGCGAGCACATATATAATTATTTAACGGTCACAGTGAGTGTGACCGCTGAAAAATCTTAGCACACTTTTGGGTGACTAGTGGGATATTTAATATGCTCTGGGAAAATGACATTTAAGCTGAAGCTTGAAGGAAGAGGTGGAATTATCTAGACGAAGAGCGGAGATTGTGTGCAAAGGCCCCGAAGCTGCCACAGAGGTAGGACAGAGGAGAATGGCATTAGCTGCATCCGAGAAGGTGGGCAGAGGTCAGATTCCACAGGACACTGTGAGCTGTGCAAAGAATTTTGGACTCTTTTTGTCAAGAAAAATGGGGAACAGCAAAGGTTTAAAATTTTTTAGTTATGGATTATTTGAGATGTTAAAAATATAGGCAATGTCTATGGAAGCCATGAAGTACGGTAATAAAATGAATTTACCTGAGGCCCTTGCCAACAGAAGAAGAATATCACCAATGCCCTTGTGTGTTCTGCACGCTTCTTCCCCATTCCGCATCCTGGTCTCTGCCCCAGAAGGAACTGCTTTGAACTCTGTGTTTTTAATTACCCCACTTAAAAAACATATTCGTCCCTGGTCAGGTGGCTTAGTTGGTTGGAGCATCATCCCATACACCAAAAAGTATTGGGTTCAATTTCCGGTCAGGGCATAGACCTGGGTTGTGGGATCAATCCTGGGTCAGGGCACATATGGCAGGCAACCGATCAGTGTCTCTCTCCCCCCCCCTTCCTCTCCCCCTAAAATCAATAAACATATCCCTGGGGGAGGATTAAAAAATAATAATAAAAAGAAAAAAAATTTCTTCCCTTGTGTGTATCCCTAAACAATACCTTACTTAGTTTTACTTAATTTGGAGCTTTATAACACGTCTCAGAGTCCCCGATGTTGTAGTGTATAGTATGTTTATTTCCACTGTTGTATAATACGGCAATGGATGGAATTTAAGCCGCAGGCGATGCAATGAGACTTGCCTTTTATCATATCTTGCTGCGGCTAAATTTGATTTGGTTGCTTTTATTTTCTTCCTAGAGGTTCCCTTCAAGTGTAAAGAAGATGTAATGCTCAACAATAAACAGGTCATGCTATGCCAAGTGGAAGCAGCAGTAGAGCCGGAATATGTGAGTATTCTTGAAGGTTCATAGCATAGTTGAGGTTTTCCTAGAAACCAACAATGTAGGATATTGTTTGCAACTTTAACAAAGGTAAAAATAACAGTGTCCTAAAACTGCAGAGCTGTTTACTTCTCTCTTTGTAACAGTCTAAGTGTAAGCTGCTGAGAGCTGATAAGATGGCTCCATAATGCTCTGCCATCATTAGCACAAGACTTCCTCATTATGGTCCAATATGGTTGCCGCAGCCCCTGCCATTACATCTGCATTTCAGCTGGTGGGCAGGGGAGAAGGGGAAGTAAAAGGCATTGTCTTTTCCTTTAAGACTATGGTACAGTGTCACTTCTGCTTATGCCTCATTGGCCAGAAAGTAGTCACATGGTCACACAGCCAAAAAGAAAGCTGAGAAGGGAAGACGTTTGCCGATTTAAAACTTGGGGATTCTTTACTAAAAGAAGAAAAGACGTTGGAGTCTCACTACCAGTGACAGTGTTGGGGCTGCATGTGTGTGATATAGGATGGGTGTGCCACAGCCCTCAGGACAGCCAAAAGGGAGTGTGGATGCCCTGGTTCTATGATGAGGTTATTGTATTGCGCCAAGTCTTCATAAGTGTCTTCGGGAATTGAGGTGATAATTTTAAATATGAACTTGGAAATTATCTTGGGAATTCCCATGCGCTTTGGACCACTGTTATTTTTTAAAACTGCGGTAAAACACATAAAAGATTCACCATTTAAACCATTTTAAAGTGTGTAATTGCTATGCAAAATGATTTCTGGTACTTAACATGAACGTGGCTATCTATCAAAGCAAGCTGACCACCAGTTCACCCCGGGTGGAGTGGACCTGTTTTGCCTGAAGTGAATGTTCTTGCATAGAGGACAGGGCCCATTAAGCCGTTTTCTGCTTGGGATTAAACAGCGTTTAACCAGGACGAGCCCCTGGTTACCAGCCACCTGCATGCTTGGAGGCTGTGTGTATCACACTTCATCCCCTTTCTGAGCTGAGATCTGCCATCTTGCTGCCGTCCACAGGTGCTGCTTCTGTCCATAAGTTCCCCTGATAAATTCTTGGCCTCATTCGGGAGTTGTCAGCCTCTGGGCCCCAGGAACATTCCCAAGAAGTGGCAAGCCAGCCAGGAGACTGAGGGAAGGCGAAAGGGAAAAGAATCTTCTTGGGGGCCACCCTGGGCTGGCCATTGGCCTCTCTGTAGAGAAGGGTGGCCCCTGTGTTGGACGCTCATGGCCACTGCATGAGCACGGGGCCCGCTGCAGATCCTGGCTGGGCGGAAGCCTCTTCTTGACAAGCACTGTATGGCCCACTGTGGCACGGAGGGCCCTGCACGAGCAACTTCAACAATTTGAGATCCCTGCTCAGTTGAATCGCTGGATGTCAAGGCTAAATTTCAACAAAAGCGGCGAGAAACCTTTCAACGTGGATGACGAGGCTTTGGGACACAGGAGCTGACGGGATCTCTCTCTCCCGGCCTGAAAGAGAAACAAATAAGTCATACCACCAGTCACCCAGCACTCAGGCAATGTCTACAGAGCCAGGGAGATTGTTCTTTAGTGATCTGAATAGTAATGGGATGCGGGGGGCCTGGCCAAATAAGGGGGACCTACCAGGACAAACCAGGCCCTGGAAGTGTGTTGTGGGAAGTAGGAATGAGACTCGTGTTCTGGGTCCAGGCGTCTGTGGTGCCCCCAGAGCCATGCTTACTGCTGGTAGGAGCAATGGCCTTTTGCAGGCAGCTTCTGGAGACGGGTACAGCTCTTTAGTTTCCCTTTTAAATCTGGCAATTGGACGAGGTGATCGATATGGGGAATGGATAGCAGATTTAGTTGACCCTGAATAGGGTCGAGATGGAGTCTGCCCCGTAACTATAAAGGAGACTCAAGGGCGCCTGCACCCCAAAGAGTAAAGCTAAACATAAGGGGCCCATCCGTGATACGCATTGACAGAGGCGGCCTGATTTAGTAACAGATGGAACAAGGCAGACGGCCTGGAGCGGCCCTGGTGGAACTATGGAAAGAACTATGCCAGGACCAGCAATTTCTGCCTCTCCCCGTGACCCTTGTCCGCCACTGCACTTAGCAGCGGGTTCCCCCAGTTGCCTGAGACAAGGGGTGGGGCCAAGGTTACCCACAAGTAAGGGTAACAGGGGATGCCCAGAGGCCTCACGTAGAAATCTCAATATATCTGTCCCCATGAAACAAAGAGAAGGCCCAGCCATTGCCTTTGTGGATGCCGATGCAGCGTGTACCCTCATACACAGCGACCTGGAAAAATCGGGGGGACCTGGCTTGCCACAGATGGGAGTGGGAGAAAGGCAGTGTGAGTAAAAGTTTTATTATCCATCCAGATAGGGTGCCCTCCCCTTATTTAGTGTTCATTTCCCCACTCCAGGAAAATACTTTGGGAATGGATATCGTCCTGGGAAAAACATTCCCGGGGGGATTTCTTCTCCCAGTGCTGTAAGGGCCACCCTGAGAGGCGAAGCCCTTTGGGGACCTGCCAGCCTCTTTCTTCAGTCTCTGGGCTTGGGAAAATTGTACAGCAATTGAGGGGCATGTAGTCCGCGCGCAATGGTGTGCAGCCACCGCTTCTAGCTCCGAAACGTTTTCGTCACCCTTGGGGGAAACCCTGCACCTATTATTTTCCGTTCCTTCCTGCAGCCCTGGTGCATACCAGTCTGCTGGCATCTGCATAGGCGTGCCTGGTCTGGGCGTTTCACACGAGTGGAACCACACCTATGGGGCTTCTCTCACTGAGCGGCGTGCGTTCTGGGTCCGCCTGCGTGGCCGCGCGTGTCAGCGCTTCGCTCGTTTTATGGCTGAGTGACATTCCTTGCAGATGCTGATTTGGTTCACATTTTTCCCCATGTTTTTACCCCACTGTGTAGTTTCACTTCCATGTTTGAAATTTTATTCATAGAGGAGAAAAGTGCAGTGGTTCCAATTTTGGTCATTTGGTGAGTTTCTATTTCCCTGAGAATTCTAGAGACTCATGACACCCCAGGGACTGAGGGCCGCCCCAGAAGGTGGGCTTGGTGGCCCAGCCGGTCCCTCGAACGCTTGGGGGACAGGTGGATCAGAGCCCACGAACGTGCTTCCTCCTGGTCACAGGTGTCATTTTGTGCTCCACTGAACGCCACCTTCAGCGCCCTGGACGAGGCCTGTGTAAACAAAACCACCATCGTCTCTCTCAAGGAAATGGGGACGTCTTTGTATTTTGTGTTTTGAACATCTCAGGGGACACTTTGCGTGCAGAAAGTCCTCTCTATAATTAATGAGTTGGGAGTTCACATTTAATTTATGAAGGCTGTGAGGTTTTAAAAATTAACAGGTGGTACCATTGCCCTTTTCTGTACAATTTTACAAGTTTTAGCTCTACCTGAGTAGATAGGTGTCACCACCACCACAGAGCAGTTTTATTCCCCCTAAAGCTCCCTTGGGCTTCCCCTTTATAGTCACATGCTATCCACCGCTGGCCTCTGTAAATCTCTGATCTGTTCAGTCGCTGTAGTTTTGTCTTTTCAAAATATTATCTAATGGAATTCATTTAGCACAATGCCTTTGAGGGTTGTCAGTGTTGTGTTTATCAACAGTCCCGCGTTCTTTTTTGGTAACCATTGGTGACATTCAGGACCTTCACAATATTGAGTAACCATGACCTCTATAGTTCCAGAACATTCTTACCACCCCCCCCAAAACTGTATGAGCATCTCTCCTGATCCCCCCACCCCACCCCATCTAGTCCTTGGCTACCACTAATCTACTCTCTGTCTCTGTGGATTTGTCTGTGATGGACGCTTCGCACAAATGGAACCGCACCCTGTGTGGCCTTTTGTGTCTGGCCCCCCTCACTGAGCACCATGGTCTCAGGGCTCATCCACGCTGCAGTGAGTGTCAGTGCCTCACTCCTTTTCGTGGCTGAGCGATAGTCCCCTGTGTGGATGGATCATAGATTGTGTATTCACTCACCTTCAAAGAATATCCGACTCGTTTCTGCTCGAACAGCACCTCTTCCTTTCCTCACCGCCGCCCCAGGTTTTGGTGGCTGTTTGCGGGGCTGCTGTCCACGGCCAGTCCGCATGTGCACACCTGAGTTTATGTTTCTCCAGGGCAGGCGCCACGGGTGGGGCTACTAGGTCATCACGAGTGCAGGCTCAGAACCTCATTTTTCTTGGGGCTTTAAGTTGGGCTGATGGGTGTCATTATTTTATTTATAAATGCTTTTGTACAAAAATAAGAATAACACTTTCATTTGTAATTTGAGTAGTTTAAAATTCATTTATTAGTATAACATGCTTATTCTTTAAGCGCACATGAATTCATAGGGGTTCAGATTGAACTTCTATAAATGATTAGCCATTTTTTACAAATTTAATAAAATTCCTCCAAACATTTTATACTGTGTTTCCAAATATTCTCATTTCCCCCCCAAATTTCAAGTATCTAATGAGGAAATTTACAAACCCCAGAGGCAAGGTTACTATGTCCTTAAGGAATTCATAAATCTAATCAAATGTATAAATACAATAATTCAGATTTTAAACAGTTTTAATACAGCTTATAAGCAGCTAACTTCTCTTAAATTATTTATGTTAAAATCACAAATCTAATTGCTTTTTGCAGTGAAATCATGTGGTGAATTGGTTAGCTTCTCAAATGTGTCAAATTGTTCCAAGCCCTTCAAACAATAGATTTTCTGATTATGCCAAAGATTATAAAACCTTCTAATTTTAACACAAAACTATTGCCACTATCGAGTTTGTTTGCCTCAATTAAAGTTAAAAACTAAGCTAAATTTGTTTTATTAACCTTTTACTTTCCTGAGGATACAAAATAAACATCCCAGCTAAGAAGAACAGACGTAACATTTCAGAGGGAGTTTGACGCGATTTCATCAGCTGTGGAAGCGAGGACCGCTTTTTCCCAGGCTGACGGTAGTGGAGACTTTTCCCACTGTGTAGGTGGGGAAGGACCCCAAGCTCCTGCCTCCAGCTGGGAAGCAGTTACAGAGCTCAGTGCACCCTGCTTCTCCTGGACAATCATCTCCCAAGCTTCATCCTGACCCAATTTTTATTGATTTTGTTCATCTATTTATTACCTAATGTGGATAAATAGAAATTAGCATCCCCACTAAGATTTAGCTTAATTTCTTTCAACGTCTGACTGGATTCAGTCAGTTTCTTCCCTGCGTGTATTAGGCTGTGAATTCTTTATACATACCGCGTTTTCGTTGTTGGGGTCAGACTCACATTTTATGGTCAATTTATTGTCAATAATCAATCATAGGAATAGTGTC